>JBBHAA010002787.1:0-261806 GCA_037953035.1 Aquarana catesbeiana
CCTCCTCCTCCTCTCTCCTCAGGGGGTTCCCTCCCTTCTCCTCCTCTCTCCTCCGGGGGTTCCTTCCCTTCTCCTCCTCTCTCCTCCGGGGGTTCCTTCCCTTCTCCTCCTCTCTCCTCCGGGGTTTCCTCCCTCCTCCTCCTCTCTCCTCAGGGGGTTCCCTCCCTTCTGCTCCTCTCTCCTCCGGGGTTCCCTCCCTCCTCCTCCTCTCTCCTCAGGGGGTTCCCTCCCTTCTCCTCCTCTCTCCTCCGGGGGTTCCTTCCCTTCTCCTCTCTCTCCTCCGGGGGTTCCTTCCCTTCTCCTCCTGTCTCCTCCGGGGGTTCCTTCCCTTCTCCTCCTCTCTCCTCCGGGGTTTCCTCCCTCCTCCTCCTCTCTCCTCAGGGGGTTCCTTCCCTTCTCCTCCTCTCTCCTCAAGGGGTTCCCTCCCTTCTCCTCCTCTCTCCTCAAGGGTTTCCCTCCCTTCTCCTCCTCTCTCCTCAGGGGGTTCCCTCCCTTCTGCTCCTCTCTCCTCCGGGGTTCCTTGCCTCCTCCTCTTTTATTTTTTTTATACTAGTAATGGCTGTGATCAGCAACTTCTAGCAGGACTGCGACATTGCGGCAGACAATCAGACACTAACTGACACTTTTGGGGACCGATGACACTAATACAGTGATCAGTGCTAATACTATAGACTGTCACTGTACTAATAACACTGGCAGGGAAGGGGTTGACATCAGGGGCGTGTAAAGGGTTATATGTGTGCCTAGCCAGTGTTTTTGTGCTGCTTCCACTAAGGGATGTGATGGATTTTACTCCCTGCGTTGCACATCCCCCGCTGACAGGACAGAGCTCTGCATTGTTTACATAGACAGAGCTCCATTCAGCATCGCTTGACGATCGGCGGGTGCCAGAGGACATTCATTGGCTGGCACTAATCACAGCAGAACGCAGCGCCCCCTAGGTGGAAGTGCAGGGTGGTGTATATATACTGTATACTCTGCACAGAATGGCCGCCCTCTGGGGATAATGTTTATCTTCACCGAGATTCATATGATTGGTCTGTGTTGTTTCAGCTCATCCAGAGGAATGTGATGGCAGCGCACCGGTCTGGGGGAGCACTGTGCTCATTTGGTGAGATTATAGTTACTCCTCTCTCAGTGCTTAAATATATACACTATATCACCAAAAGTATTGGGACGCCTGCCTTTACACACACTATATCACCAAAAGTATTGGGACGCCTGCCTTTACACACACTATATCACCAAAAGTATTGGGACGCCTGCCTTTACACACACTATATCACCAAAAGTATTGGGACGCCTGCCTTTACACACACATGACCTTTAATGACCCCCCAGTCTTAGTCCGGAGGGTTCAATATTGAGTTGGCTCCGCCCTTTGCAGCTATAACAGCTTCACCTCTTCTGGGAAGGCCGCCCACAAGGTTTAGGAGGGTGTCTATGGGAAGGTTTGACCATTCTTCTAGAAGAGCAGCACTGACATAGAGGCGCGACACCCCACGCAGGATCTTATCTTCCTCAGGATGTGTGACACCAGAGACTCATGGATTCAATTCTCTTACTGAGTTGCCACATTTGAAGTTTTAGCGACACCCGGTCCTGACCTTCTGTGGGTGGAGTCTGATTGCTGCCCAGCACACTCCCTGCCATACACACTTTTATATTCGAAGTATCCGGCTATCCTGGTTTGGCGTTCCTCTGTGACTACTGGAATAGTCGCCTCCTATCTTTTTTGAACATGGAATCACTCGAATTGAACTAAAATGTATCTGACTATTCTTCACTCTCTACCCCTGATGAAGGTGTTAAAAAACTGGAAACGCGTCGGGTATCAGGGGACACTACCCATTGGAGAGTATTGATATTCTTTTGTATGTCATGATTTTGTTTTTATGTTTATGTGTTTTGGTTTTATGTTTAATATATATATTGTATAGACGTTACACGTCTTTTTACCTATTTGTATAGATTTACGTTTCATTATTAAAGATATTTATTTTTACATCAGAGTTGGTGATCTTTCAAAGTCCCATTTAGGGGGTTCCTCTTTGTTCAATCTTGTTCTATGAGCGTCCCTGCGGAGCGCCCCCACAATCTTCTTTATGAACGTTCCTACGGAGCACCCCCACAATCTTCTTTATGAGCGTCCCTACAGAGCGCCCCCACAATCTTCTTCTATGAGTGTCCCTGCGGAGCGCCCCCACAATCTTCTTTATGAGCGTCCCTGCGGAGCACCCCCACAATCTTCTATGAGTGTCCCTGCGAAGCGCCCCCACAATCTTCTTTATGAGCTTCCCTACGGAGCGCCCCCACAATCTTCTTTATGAGCGTCCCTGCGGAGCGCTCCCACAATCTTCTTTATGAGCGTCCCTGCGGAGCGCCCCCACAATCTTCTTTATGAGCGTCCCTACGGATCGCCCCCACAATCTTCTTCTATGAGTGTCCCTGCAGAGCGCCCCCACAATCTTCTTTATAAGCGTCCCTACGGAGCACCACCACAATCTTCTTCTATGAGTGTCCCTGCGGAGCGCCCCCACAACCATCTTCTATGAGTGTCCCTGCGGAGCGCCCCCACAATCTTCTTCTATGAGTGTCCCTGCGGAGCGCCCCCACAATCTTCTTTTATGAGTGTCCCTGCAGAGCGCCCCCACAATCTTCTTCTATGAGTGTCCCTGCGGAGCGCCCCCACAATCTTCTTTTATGAGTGTCCCTGCAGAGCCCCCCCACAATCTTCTTCTATGAGTGTCCCTGCGGAGCGCCCCCACAATCTTCTTTTATGAGTGTCCCTGCAGAGCGCCCCCACAATCTTCTTCTATGAGTGTCCCTGCGGAGCGCCCCCACAATCTTCTTCTATGAGTGTCCCTGCGAAGCGCCCCAACAATTTTCTTCTATGAGTGTCCCTGCGGAGCACCCCCACAATCTTCTTCTATGAGTGTCCCTGCGAAGCGCCCCAACAATCTTCTTCTATGAGTGTCCCTGCGGAGCACCCCCACAATCTTCTTCTATGAGCGTCCCTGCAGAGCCCCCCCACAATCTTCTATGAGTGTCCCTGCGCAGCACCCCCACAGCCATCTTCTATGAGTGTCCCTGCGGAGCACCCCCACAATCTTCTTCTATGAGCGTCCCTGCGAAGCGCCCCCACAATCTTCTATGAGTGTCCCTGCGGAGCACCCCCACAACCATCTTCTATGAGTGTCCCTGCGGAGCGCCCCCACAATCTTCTTCTATGAGTGTCCCTGCGGAGCACCCCCACAACCATCTTTTATGAGTGTCCCTGCGGAGCGCCCCCACAATCTTCTTCTATGATTGTCCCTGCGGAGCGCCCCCACAATCTTCTTCTATGAGTGTCCTTGCGGAGCACCCCCACAATCTTCTTCTATGAGTGTCCTTGCGGAGCACCCCCACAATCTTCTATGAGTGTCCTTGCGGAGCGCCCCCACAATCTTCTATGAGTGTCCCTGCGGAGCGCCCCCACAATCTTCTATGAGTGTCCCTGCGGAGCGCCCCCACAATCTTCTATGAGTGTCCTTGCGGAGCGCCCCCACAATCTTCTATGAGTGTCCTTGCGGAGCGCCCCCACAATCTTCTTCTATGAGTGTCCCTGCGGAGCGCCCCCACAATCTTCTTCTATGAGTGTCCCTGCGGAGCGCCCCCACAATCTTCTTCTATGAGTGTCCTTGCGGAGCGCCCCCACAATCTTCTATGAGTGTCCTTGCGGAGCGCCCCCACAATCTTCTTCTATGAGTGTCCCTGCGGAGCGCCCCCACAATCTTCTTCTATGAGTGTCCCTGCGGAGCGCCCCCACAATCTTCTTCTATGAGTGTCCTTGCGGAGCGCCCCCACAATCTTCTATGAGTGTCCTTGCGGAGCGCCCCCACAATCTTCTTCTATGAGTGTCCTTGCGGAGCGCCCCCACAATCTTCTTCTATGAGTGTCCTTGCGGAGCGCCCCCACAATCTTCTATGAGTGTCCCTGCGGAGCGCCCCCACAATCTTCTTCTATGAGTGTCCTTGTGGAGCGCCCCCACAATCTTCTATGAGTGTCCTTGCGGAGCGCCCCCACAATCTTCTATGAGTGTCCTTGCGGAGCGCCCCCACAATCTTCTATGAGTGTCCTTGCGGAGCGCCCCCACAATCTTCTATGAGTGTCCCTGCGGAGCGCCCCCACAATCTTCTTCTATGAGTGTCCTTGCGGAGCGCCCCCACAATCTTCTTCTATGAGTGTCCTTGCGGAGCGCCCCCACAATCTTCTATGAGTGTCCCTGCGGAGCGCCCCCACAATCTTCTATGAGTGTCCTTGCGGAGCGCCCCCACAATCTTCTATGAGTGTCCCTGCGGAGCGCCCCCACAATCTTCTATGAGTGTCCTTGTGGAGCGCCCCCACAATCTTCTATGAGTGTCCTTGCGGAGCGCCCCCACAATCTTCTATGAGTGTCCTTGCGGAGCGCCCCCACAATCTTCTATGAGTGTCCTTGCGGAGCGCCCCCACAATCTTCTATGAGTGTCCTTGCGGAGCGCCCCCACAATCTTCTATGAGTGTCCCTGCGGAGCGCCCCCACAATCTTCTATGAGTGTCCCTGCGGAGCGCCCCCACAATCTTCTATGAGTGTCCCTGCGGAGCGCCCCCACAATCTTCTATGAGTGTCCTTGCGGAGCGCCCCCACAATCTTCTATGAGTGTCCTTGCGGAGCGCCCCCACAATCTTCTATGAGTGTCCCTGCGGAGCGCCCCCACAATCTTCTATGAGTGTCCTTGCGGAGCGCCCCCACAATCTTCTATGAGTGTCCCTGCGGAGCGCTCCCACAATCTTCTTCCATGTCTCTGTATTGTTTTTACTTTTCCTTCTTCTCATATATTTTTTCTTTGTAGAGATGAAGACTGATCTGAAATTATTATTGGAGTGTCTGAAATATGAGATGGATAATCCGGAGTTACAGAAGGAGACGTTGGTGGCGATCCGCTCCATCTGCCAGAATAACAGTAAGTCCTCCGTCTGTATTGTGAATGGGGGAGAATGGACTAAGAATCTCCTCTATTCACAGAATCCCCTCCCCCCCTCCCAGGACATTATATTGTGACTGCGGCTCTCTCTGCTGTCAGAATTCGCTGATCGGCGGCCGCAGTCGCTCATCAAGAAAAGTTTTCCAACTTGTAGGTTTGTCAGAAGTTGATCTAACGAGTGACTTCTATTGAACGGGGGGGAGGGGCACACCCTGAATCTCAGGCGTCTGCAGAACCGGCCAATGGGCTCTGAACTCCGGGCAGAAATGTGTTTCATTATATACAATGAGGGTTTCATATCCTACACAGATGTGGTGCTGAGTGTATTATTAGGAATTCTGAACATGAGATCCATTGTTATTCCTCAGCTTTGCAGCTCTGATCTCCCCGCCGACACCGGCCTGAGGAGACCCCAGAGAGGTGGGGGAGATAAGGGAGGAGACACCAGAGAGGTGGGGGAGACACCAGAGAGACGGGGGAGATAAGGGAGGAGACACCAGAGAGGTGGGGGAGACACCAGAGAGGTGGGGGAGATAAGGGAGGAGACACCAGAGAGGCGGGGGAGATAAGGGAGGAAACACCAGAGAGGTGGGGGAGATAAGGGAGGAGACCCCAGAGTGGTGGGGGAGATAAGGGAGGAGACACCAGAGAGGTGGGGGAGACACCAGAGAGACGGGGGAGATAAGGGAGGAGACACCAGAGAGGTGGGGGAGACACCAGAGAGGTGGGGGAGATAAGGGAGGAGACACCAGAGAGGCGGGGGAGATAAGGGAGGAAACACCAGAGAGGTGGGGGAGATAAGGGAGGAGACACCAGAGAGGTGGGGGAGATAAGGGAGGAGACCCCAGAGAGGCGGGGGAGATAAGGGAGGAAACACCAGAGAGGTGGGGGAGATAAGGGAGGAGACACCAGGGAGGCGGGGGAGATAAGGGAGGAGACACCAGAGAGGTGGGGGAGACACCAGAGAGGTGGGGGAGATAAGGGAGGAGACACCAGAGAGGCGGGGGAGATAAGGGAGGAAACACCAGAGAGGTGGGGGAGATAAGGGAGGAGACACCAGGGAGGCGGGGGAGATAAGGGAGGAGACACCAGAGAGGTGGGGGAGACACCAGAGAGGTGGGGGAGATAAGGGAGGAGACACCAGAGAGGCGGGGGAGATAAGGGAGGAAACACCAGAGAGGTGGGGGAGATAAGGGAGGAGACACCAGAGAGGTGGGGGAGATAAGGGAGGAGACACCAGAGAGGCGGGGGAGATAAGGGAGGAAACACCAGAGAGGTGGGGGAGATAAGGGAGGAGACACCAGGGAGGCGGGGGAGATAAGGGAGGAAACACCAGAGAGGTGGGGGAGATAAGGGAGGAGACACCAGGGAGGCGGGGGAGATAAGGGAGGAGACACCAGAGAGGTGGGGGAGATAAGGGAGGAGACACCAGAGAGGCGGGGGAGATAAGGGAGGAAACACCAGAGAGGTGGGGCAGATAAGGGAGCAGACCCCAGAGAGGTGGGGGAGATAAGGGAGGAGACCCCAGAGAGGTGGGGGAGATAAGGGAGGAAACACCAGAGAGGTGGGGGAGACACCAGGGAGGTGGGGGAGATAAGGGAGGAGACACCAGAGAGGTGGGGGAGATAAGGGAGGAGACACCAGGGAGGCGGGGGAGATAAGGGAGGAGACACCAGAGAGGCGGGGGAGATAAGGGAGGAAACACCAGAGAGGTGGGGCAGATAAGGGAGGAGACACCAGAGAGGTGGGGGAGATAAGGGAGGAGACGCCAGAGAGGTGGGGGAGATAAGGGAGGAGACACCAGAGAGGTGGGGGAGATCAGGGAGGAGACACCAGAGAGGTGGGGGAGATAAGGGAGGAGACCCCAGAGAGGTGGGGGAGATAAGGGAGGAGACACCAGAGAGGTAGGGGAGATAAGGGAGGAGACACCAGAGAGGTGGGGGAGATAAGGGAGGAGACCCCAGAGAGGTAGGGGAGATAAGGGAGGAGACCCCAGAGAGGTGGGGGAGATAAGGGAGGAGACACCAGAGAGGTGGGGGAGATAAGGGAGGAGACACCAGAGAGGTGGGGGAGATAAGGGAGGAGACCCCAGAGAGGTGGGGGAGATAAGGGAGGAGACCCCAGAGAGGTGGGGGAGATAAGGGAGGAGACACCAGAGAGGTGGGGGAGATAAGGGAGGAGACACCAGAGAGGTGGGGGAGATAAGGGAGGAGACCCCAGAGAGGTGGGGGAGATAAGGGAGGAGACCCCAGGGAGGTGGGGGAGATAAGGGAGGAGACCCCAGAGAGGTGGGGGAGATAAGGGAGGAGACCCCAGAGAGGTGGGGGAGATAAGGGAGGAGACCCCAGAGAGGTGGGGGAGATAAGGGAGGAAACACCAGAGAGGTGGGGGAGATAAGGGAGGAGACACCAGGGAGGTGCGGGAGATAAGGGAGGAGACCCCAGAGAGGCGGGGGAGATAAGGGAGGAGACCCCAGAGAGGTGGGGGAGATAAGGGAGGAGACCCCAGAGAGGTGGGGGAGATAAGGGAGGAGACACCAGAGAGGTGGGGCAGATAAGGGAGGAGACACCAGAGAGGTGGGGGAGATAAGGGAGGAGACACCAGAGAGGTGGGGGAGATAAGGGAGGAGACACCAGAGAGGTGGGGGAGATAAGGGAGGAGACACCAGAGAGGTGGGGGAGATCAGGGAGGAGACACCAGAGAGGTGGGGGAGATAAGGGAGGAGACCCCAGAGAGGTGGGGGAGATAAGGGAGGAGACACCAGAGAGGTAGGGGAGATAAGGGAGGAGACACCAGAGAGGTGGGGGAGATAAGGGAGGAGACCCCAGAGAGGTAGGGGAGATAAGGGAGGAGACCCCAGAGAGGTGGGGGAGATAAGGGAGGAGACACCAGAGAGGTGGGGGAGATAAGGGAGGAGACACCAGAGAGGTGGGGGAGATAAGGGGGGAGACCCCAGAGAGGTGGGGGAGATAAGGGAGGAGACACCAGAGAGGTGGGGCAGATAAGGGAGGAGACACCAGAGAGGTGGGGGAGATAAGGGAGGAGACCCCAGAGAGGTGGGGGAGATAAGGGAGGAGACACCAGAGAGGTGGGGCAGATAAGGGAGGAGACCCCAGAGAGGTGGGGGAGATAAGGGAGAAGACCCCAGAGAGGTGGGGGAGATAAGGGAGGAGACCCCAGAGAGGTGGGGGAGATCAGGGAGGAGACCCCAGAGAGGTGGGGGAGATCAGGGAGGAGACACCAGCGAGGCGGGGGAGATAAGGGAGGAAACACCAGAGAGGTGGGGGAGATAAGGGAGGAGACACCAGGGAGGTGGGGGAGATAAGGGAGGAGACCCCAGAGAGGCGGGGGAGATAAAGGAGGAGACACCAGAGAGGTGGGGGAGATAAGGGAGGAGACCCCAGAGAGGTGGGGGAGATAAGGGAGGAGACCCCAGAGAGGTGGGGCCTATAAGGGAGGTGACACCAGAGAGGTGGGGGAGATAAGGGAGGAGACCCCAGAGAGGTGGGGGAGATAAGGGAGGAGACCCCAGAGAGGTGGGGGAGATAAGGGAGGAGACCCCAGAGAGGTGGGGGAGATAAGGGAGGAGACCCCAGAGAGGTGGGGGAGATAAGGGAGGAGACCCCAGAGAGGTGGGGGAGATAAGGGAGGAGACCCCAGAGAGGTGGGGGAGATAAGGGAGGAGACCCCAGAGAGGTGGGGGAGATAAGGGAGGAGACCCCAGAGAGGTGGGGCAGATAAGGGAGGAGACCCCAGAGAGGTGGGGCAGATAAGGGAGGAGACCCCAGAGAGGTGGGGCCTATAAGGGAGGTGACACCAGAGAGGTGGGGGAGATAAGGGAGGAGACCCCAGAGAGGTGTGGGAGATAAGGGAGGAGACCCCAGAGAGGTGGGGGAGATAAGGGAGGAGACACCAGAGAGGTGGGGGAGATAAGGGAGGAGACCCCAGAGAGGTGGGGGAGATCAGGGAGGAGACCCCAGAGAGGTGGGGGAGATCAGGGAGGAGACACCAGCGAGGCGGGGGAGATAAGGGAGGAAACACCAGAGAGGTGGGGGAGATAAGGGAGGAGACACCAGGGAGGCGGGGGAGATAAGGGAGGAGACCCCAGAGAGGCGGGGGAGATAAGGGAGGAGACACCAGAGAGGTGGGGGAGATAAGGGAGGAGACCCCAGAGAGGTGGGGGAGATAAGGGAGGAGACCCCAGAGAGGTGGGGGAGATAAGGGAGGAGACACCAGAGAGGTGGGGGAGATAAGGGAGGAGACACCAGAGAGGTGGGGGAGATAAGGGAGGAGACCCCAGAGAGGTGGGGGAGATAAGGGAGGAGACCCCAGAGAGGTGGGGGAGATAAGGGAGGAGACACCAGAGAGGTGGGGCAGATAAGGGAGGAGACACCAGAGAGGTGGGGGAGATAAGGGAGGAGACCCCAGAGAGGTGGGGGAGATAAGGGAGGAGACACCAGAGAGGTGGGGCAGATAAGGGAGGAGACCCCAGGGAGGTGGGGGAGATAAGGGAGGAGACCCCAGAGAGGTGGGGGAGATAAGGGAGGAGACCCCAGAGAGGTGGGGGAGATCAGGGAGGAGACACCAGAGAGGTGGGGGAGATCAGGGAGGAGACACCAGAGAGGCGGGGGAGATAAGGGAGGAAACGCCAGAGAGGTGGGGGAGATAAGGGAGGAGACACCAGGGAGGTGGGGCAGATAAGGGAGGAGACACCAGAGAGGTGGGGGAGATAAGGGAGGAGACACCAGAGAGGTGGGGCAGATAAGGGAGGAGACACCAGAGAGGTGGGGGAGATAAGGGAGGAGACCCCAGAGAGGTGGGGGAGATAAGGGAGGAGACCCCAGAGAGGTGGGGGAGATAAGGGAGGAGACCCCAGAGAGGTGGGGGAGATAAGGGAGGAGACCCCAGAGAGGTGGGGGAGATCAGGGAGGAGACACCAGAGAGGTGGGGGAGATCAGGGAGGAGACACCAGAGAGGTGGGGGAGATCAGGGAGGAGACACCAGAGAGGTGGGGGAGATCAGGGAGGAGACACCAGAGAGGTGGGGGAGATCAGGGAGGAGACACCAGAGAGGTGGGGGAGATAAGGGAGGAGACCCCAGAGAGGCGGGGGAGATAAAGGAGGAGACACCAGAGAGGTGGGGGAGATAAGGGAGGAGACCCCAGAGAGGTGGGGGAGATAAGGGAGGAGACCCCAGAGAGGTGGGGCCTATAAGGGAGGTGACACCAGAGAGGTGGGGGAGATAAGGGAGGAGACCCCAGAGAGGTGGGGGAGATAAGGGAGGAGACCCCAGAGAGGTGGGGGAGATAAGGGAGGAGACCCCAGAGAGGTGGGGGAGATAAGGGAGGAGACCCCAGAGAGGTGGGGCCTATAAGGGAGGTGACACCAGAGAGGTGGGGGAGATAAGGGAGGAGACCCCAGAGAGGTGGGGGAGATAAGGGAGGAGACCCCAGAGAGGTGGGGGAGATAAGGGAGGAGACCCCAGAGAGGTGGGGGAGATCAGGGAGGAGACACCAGCGAGGCGGGGGAGATAAGGGAGGAAACACCAGAGAGGTGGGGGAGATAAGGGAGGAGACACCAGGGAGGTGGGGGAGATAAGGGAGGAGACCCCAGAGAGGCGGGGGAGATAAGGGAGGAGACACCAGAGAGGTGGGGGAGATAAGGGAGGAGACCCCAGAGAGGTGGGGGAGATAAGGGAGGAGACCCCAGAGAGGTGGGGCCTATAAGGGAGGTGACACCAGAGAGGTGGGGGAGATAAGGGAGGAGACACCAGAGAGGTGGGGGAGATAAGGGAGGAGACACCAGAGAGGTGGGGGAGATAAGGGAGGAGACCCCAGAGAGGTGGGGGAGATAAGGGAGGAGACCCCAGAAAGGTGGGGCCTATAAGGGAGGTGACACCAGAGAGGTGGGGGAGATAAGGGAGGAGACACCAGAGAGGTGGGGGAGATAAGGGAGGAGACCCCAGAGAGGTGGGGGAGATAAGGGAGGAGACCCCAGAGAGGTGGGGGAGATAAGGGAGGAGACACCAGAGAGGTGGGGCAGATAAGGGAGGAGACACCAGAGAGGTGGGGGAGATAAGGGAGGAGACCCCAGAGAGGTGGGAGAGATAAGGGAGGAGACACCAGAGAGGTGGGGCAGATAAGGGAGGAGACCCCAGGGAGGTGGGGGAGATAAGGGAGGAGACCCCAGAGAGGTGGGGGAGATAAGGGAGGAGACCCCAGAGAGGTGGGGGAGATCAGGGAGGAGACACCAGAGAGGTGGGGGAGATCAGGGAGGAGACACCAGAGAGGTTGGGGAGATCAGGGAGGAGACACCAGAGAGGTGGGGGAGATCAGGGAGGAGACACCAGCGAGGCGGGGGAGATAAGGGAGGAAACGCCAGAGAGGTGGGGGAGATAAGGGAGGAGACACCAGGGAGGTGGGGCAGATAAGGGAGGAGACACCAGAGAGGTGGGGGAGATAAGGGAGGAGACACCAGAGAGGTGGGGCAGATAAGGGAGGAGACACCAGAGAGGTGGGGGAGATAAGGGAGGAGACCCCAGAGAGGTGGGGGAGATAAGGGAGGAGACCCCAGAGAGGTGGGGGAGATAAGGGAGGAGACCCCAGAGAGGTGGGGGAGATAAGGGAGGAGACCCCAGAGAGGTGGGGGAGATAAGGGAGGAGACCCCAGAGAGGTGGGGGAGATCAGGGAGGAGACACCAGAGAGGTGGGGGAGATCAGGGAGGAGACACCAGAGAGGTGGGGGAGATAAGGGAGGAGACCCCAGAGAGGCGGGGGAGATAAAGGAGGAGACACCAGAGAGGTGGGGGAGATAAGGGAGGAGACCCCAGAGAGGTGGGGGAGATAAGGGAGGAGACCCCAGAGAGGTGGGGCCTATAAGGGAGGTGACACCAGAGAGGTGGGGGAGATAAGGGAGGAGACCCCAGAGAGGTGGGGGAGATAAGGGAGGAGACCCCAGAGAGGTGGGGGAGATAAGGGAGGAGACCCCAGAGAGGTGGGGGAGATAAGGGAGGAGACCCCAGAGAGGTGGGGGAGATAAGGGAGGAGACACCAGAGAGGTGGGGCAGATAAGGGAGGAGACCCCAGAGAGGTGGGGCAGATAAGGGAGGAGACCCCAGAGAGGTGGGGCCTATAAGGGAGGTGACACCAGAGAGGTGGGGGAGATAAGGGAGGAGACCCCAGAGAGGTGGGGGAGATAAGGGAGGAGACCCCAGAGAGGTGGGGGAGATAAGGGAGGAGACCCCAGAGAGGTGGGGGAGATAAGGGAGGAGACACCAGCGAGGCGGGGGAGATAAGGGAGGAAACACCAGAGAGGTGGGGGAGATAAGGGAGGAGACACCAGGGAGGTGGGGGAGATAAGGGAGGAGACCCCAGAGAGGCGGGGGAGATAAGGGAGGAGACACCAGAGAGGTGGGGGAGATAAGGGAGGAGACCCCAGAGAGGTGGGGGAGATAAGGGAGGAGACCCCAGAGAGGTGGGGCCTATAAGGGAGGTGACACCAGAGAGGTGGGGGAGATAAGGGAGGAGACACCAGAGAGGTGGGGGAGATAAGGGAGGAGACACCAGAGAGGTGGGGGAGATAAGGGAGGAGACCCCAGAGAAGTGGGGGAGATAAGGGAGGAGACCCCAGAGAGGTGGGGGAGATCAGGGAGGAGACACCAGCGAGGCGGGGGAGATAAGGGAGGAAACACCAGAGAGGTGGGGGAGATAAGGGAGGAGACACCAGGGAGGTGGGGGAGATAAGGGAGGAGACCCCAGAGAGGCGGGGGAGATAAGGGAGGAGACACCAGAGAGGTGGGGGAGATAAGGGAGGAGACCCCAGAGAGGTGGGGCAGATAAGGGAGGAGACACCAGAGAGGTGGGGGAGATAAGGGAGGAGACACCAGAGAGGTGGGGCAGATAAGAGAGGAGACACCAGAGAGGTGGGGGAGATAAGGGAGGAGACCCCAGAGAGGTGGGGGAGATAAGGGAGGAGACCCCAGAGAGGTGGGGGAGATAAGGGAGGAGACCCCAGAGAGGTGGGGGAGATAAGGGAGGAGACCCCAGAGAGGTGGGGGAGATAAGGGAGGAGACCCCAGAGAGGTGGGGGAGATCAGGGAGGAGACACCAGAGAGGTGGGGGAGATCAGGGAGGAGACACCAGAGAGGTGGGGGAGATAAGGGAGGGGACCCCAGAGAGGCGGGGGAGATAAAGGAGGAGACACCAGAGAGGTGGGGGAGATAAGGGAGGAGACCCCAGAGAGGTGGGGGAGATAAGGGAGGAGACCCCAGAGAGGTGGGGCCTATAAGGGAGGTGACACCAGAGAGGTGGGGGAGATAAGGGAGGAGACCCCAGAGAGGTGGGGGAGATAAGGGAGGAGACCCCAGAGAGGTGGGGGAGATAAGGGAGGAGACCCCAGAGAGGTGGGGGAGATAAGGGAGGAGACCCCAGAGAGGTGGGGGAGATAAGGGAGGAGACACCAGAGAGGTGGGGCAGATAAGGGAGGAGACCCCAGAGAGGTGGGGCAGATAAGGGAGGAGACCCCAGAGAGGTGGGGCCTATAAGGGAGGTGACACCAGAGAGGTGGGGGAGATAAGGGAGGAGACCCCAGAGAGGTGGGGGAGATAAGGGAGGAGACCCCAGAGAGGTGGGGGAGATAAGGGAGGAGACCCCAGAGAGGTGGGGGAGATAAGGGAGGAGACACCAGCGAGGCGGGGGAGATAAGGGAGGAAACACCAGAGAGGTGGGGGAGATAAGGGAGGAGACACCAGGGAGGTGGGGGAGATAAGGGAGGAGACCCCAGAGAGGCGGGGGAGATAAGGGAGGAGACACCAGAGAGGTGGGGGAGATAAGGGAGGAGACCCCAGAGAGGCGGGGGAGATAAAGGAGGAGACACCAGAGAGGTGGGGGAGATAAGGGAGGAGACCCCAGAGAGGTGGGGGAGATAAGGGAGGAGACCCCAGAGAGGTGGGGCCTATAAGGGAGGTGACACCAGAGAGGTGGGGGAGATAAGGGAGGAGACCCCAGAGAGGTGGGGGAGATAAGGGAGGAGACCCCAGAGAGGTGGGGGAGATAAGGGAGGAGACCCCAGAGAGGTGGGGGAGATAAGGGAGGAGACCCCAGAGAGGTGGGGGAGATAAGGGAGGAGACCCCAGAGAGGTGGGGGAGATAAGGGAGGAGACACCAGAGAGGTGGGGCAGATAAGGGAGGAGACCCCAGAGAGGTGGGGCAGATAAGGGAGGAGACCCCAGAGAGGTGGGGCCTATAAGGGAGGTGACACCAGAGAGGTGGGGGAGATAAGGGAGGAGACCCCAGAGAGGTGGGGGAGATAAGGGAGGAGACCCCAGAGAGGTGGGGGAGGTAAGGGAGGAGACCCCAGAGAGGTGGGGGAGATAAGGGAGGAGACACCAGCGAGGCGGGGGAGATAAGGGAGGAAACACCAGAGAGGTGGGGGAGATAAGGGAGGAGACACCAGGGAGGTGGGGGAGATAAGGGAGGAGACCCCAGAGAGGCGGGGGAGATAAGGGAGGAGACACCAGAGAGGTGGGGGAGATAAGGGAGGAGACCCCAGAGAGGTGGGGGAGATAAGGGAGGAGACCCCAGAGAGGTGGGGCCTATAAGGGAGGTGACACCAGAGAGGTGGGGGAGATAAGGGAGGAGACACCAGAGAGGTGGGGGAGATAAGGGAGGAGACACCAGAGAGGTGGGGGAGATAAGGGAGGAGACCCCAGAGAGGTGGGGCCTATAAGGGAGGAGACCCCAGAGAGGTGGGGCCTATAAGGGAGGAGACCCCAGAGAGGTGGGGGAGATCAGGGAGGAGACACCAGCGAGGCGGGGGAGATAAGGGAGGAAACACCAGAGAGGTGGGGGAGATAAGGGAGGAGACCCCAGAGAGGCGGGGGAGATAAGGGAGGAGACACCAGAGAGGTGGGGGAGATAAGGGAGGAGACCCCAGAGAGGTGGGGGAGATAAGGGAGGAGACCCCAGAGAGGTGGGGCCTATAAGGGAGGTGACACCAGAGAGGTGGGGGAGATAAGGGAGGAGACACCACAGAGGTGGGGGAGATAAGGGAGGAGACACCAGAGAGGTGGGGGAGATAAGGGAGGAGACACCAGAGAGGTGGGGGAGATAAGGGAGGAGACCCCAGAGAGGTGGGGCAGATAAGGCAGGGGACCTCAGAGAGGTGGGGCCTATAAGGGAGGTGAGGGGTGAAGATCGGGGTGTTCTGTTGTAGAGGGAAGGGCAATGTATGGAGGACGGGGGCCTCTGATGGTATATAGATCTCACGAGGGTGGCAGAGTACTTATATTATTGTATTATAAAATGATTATTATTCAGTTGATGAAAATATACATTGACATGAATCTCAGACTCCTCTTGTATTTTCTGCAGGTGATGCCTGTGAGTACTTCAGAGAAATTGGTGGATTGCTCTTCATCGTGAGTTTGGTGAGATCCAGCACTCACCTGACATTGAAGGAGATCTCCTTCTACACTCTCGGAATCCTCGCAGAGAGTAACGGTAATCATGTCTCACATAACAGATTGTCAGCTTTGTGCACAAAGATTATATTTTTATTCATTTATTTTTTTTGCAAATTCTGTTTGAGTTTTAAAAGTATAAAGTCCAAAAATAGCAGTACAAAAAAATATATAGAATAACAGTCACAAACTACCCCCAGGAGGCAGCAATAATGGTTACCCCCCCCCACCAGAATAGCAGACTCCCCTTAACCATATCTTTTTATTTATTTGTTTTCAATAATTTTTTTTGAAGTTTTTACATGTTTTTACATTAAAAAAAAAAAAAAAGGTAATGGTGTAACAAACACCCAAAATATTCACCTGTCCTCACATTGTACAAACATGTAAGCTTCCAAGCCGACAGTTCTGTTTTTAGTCACACAGCAGAGATACACAATTCAGAGAAGATTCAGAGAAGATATGAACAGGGTTTGGTAACATTGTATCTCAGGTAACATCTCGACAAGCACTATATGATTGCACGGTGTAGAAAAAGAGTCCCACTTCTATTTATAATGACCAGATTAGTCCCAGACATCTCACAAATATGACCAACCCCTTTATCTATAGATCGTGTGCAACAACCGAGCGTCTGAAGTGACCTTGTAGAGATCAGTCATTGCTCTACTGTATATGTTATGGAGATCATACAATATCATCGCAGGATCGACCAGGAATCTGAAAGATACTAAAGAAAATAGAGGCAGACCTGGGGCCGCCAGTCATGGCTCCCATCGTTTATAAAATGTATTTGGTGTACCCCTATTTATGATATGAGATGATATAAACCAGGTGAGGACATCGGGACAAAAATTAAGACATAGGCCCCCCAAAGGATACATCACCCCCGGCAACCGGATATAGGGAGGAACAGAGCCACAGCGCAATCTAGAACAGTGCAAGCAACTGAGGAGAACAATAAATAAACCCGCCATGTCTGCCTTCTCTTCTGCAAAAACCATCTCTGTACCCAGAATAGAGGGGGAGGGGTACAGAGGGGAACTACCCGCTTGGGGAACTACCCGCTTGAGGAACTACCTGCTTGTATCTGTCACCTACATCCAGCTGCCCCGTACCTTCTCAGACTTCCTAGGACACCCCCAATGTAAATAGATAGGGAGCCTTGTTCACCAGTCCTTTCCTATTGGTCAGAGCACAAGCCACAGAACTTTTCCATTGGAGGAGGACTGGGCATAAAAAAGAAGCCCGCCCCATCGTTCCGAGTGTCTCTGAATTCACTGGATCTTCTGGGAAACCCGACCGATATACCTGGATGGTGAACAGAGTTGTGAGAATAGAGAGATTTTGTGTAACCTCTTCCCAAAACCGCCCAATGACGGGGCAAAGCCAAAATATAAGGGGGAGAGAAGATACATCTCCAACACTCGGGGGACCTGGGGATGTTCACTGGTCTGGCCGGTGTGTGGGAGATGCGGAGGAGGAATTTGTATTATTCTATGTCTAGATGGGACGAGGGGCTGCAGGAAGAAGATTTCATGACGTTTTTGTCTCATTCAGTATTTTGCCAGCAGACGTTGTGCATTCCGGAGCTTTTCGAAGATGTCAGTATTGTGTTATCTGATGATCGATCGTCTGTCAGTTTTAAAAGGATATCAGTTTTCCTTCTTCTGGTTCTGGTTTCTAATAACAGTAAGTTTGTTTTCCTTATTAAACCAGAAAATCTCTTATTACAGAGCATTACAGAGCATTATAGAGTATTATAGAGTATTACAGAGAGTATTACAGAGTATTACAGAGTATTATAGAGCATTACAGAGCATTACAGAGTATTACAGAGTATTATAGAGCATTACAGAGTATTATAGAGTATTACAGAGAGCATTACAGAGTATTACAGAGAGCATTACAGAGTATTATAGAGTATTACAGAGCATTACAGAGTATTACAGAGTATTATAGAGTATTACAGAGAGTATTACAGAGTATTATAGAGCATTACAGAGTATTACAGAGTGTTACAGAGCATTCCAGAGTATTACAGAGTATTATAGAGCATTACAGAGTATTATAGAGTATTACAGAGAGCATTACAGAGTATTACAGAGAGCATTACAGAGTATTATAGAGTATTACAGAGCATTACAGAGTATTACAGAGTATTATAGAGTATTATAGACTATTACAGAGTATTACAGAGCATTACAGAGTATTACAGAGAGCATTACAGAGTATTATAGAGCATTACAGAGTATTACAGAGTATTACAGAGAGCATTACAGAGTATTATAGAGCATTATAGAGTATTACAGAGCATTACAGAGTATTACAGAGTATTACAGAGAGCATTACAGAGTATTATAGAGCATTACAGAGTATTGCAGAGTATTATAGAGCGTTACAGAGTATTACAGAGTATTATAGAGCATTACAGAGTATTATAGAGTATTACAGAGAGCATTACAGAGTATTACAGAGTATTATAGAGCATTACAGAGTATTACAGAGTATTACAGAGCATTACAGAGTATTACAGAGTGTTACAGAGCATTAAAGAGTATTACAGAGTGTTACAGAGCATTACAGAGTATTACAGAGTATTATAGAGCATTACAGAGTATTATAGAGTATTACAGAGAGCATTACAGAGCATTACAGAGTATTATAGAGTATTACAGAGAGCATTACAGAGTATTACAGAGTATTATAGAGCATTACAGAGTATTACAGAGTGTTACAGAGCATTACAGAGTATTACAGAGTATTATAGAGCATTACAGAGTATTATAGAGTATTACAGAGAGCATTACAGAGTATTACAGAGCATTACAGAGCATTACAGAGTATTACAGAGCATTACAGAGTATTACAGAGTATTACAGAGAGCATTACAGAGTATTATAGAGCATTACAGAGTATTACAGAGTATTATAGAGCGTTACAGAGTATTACAGAGTATTATAGAGCATTACAGAGTATTATAGAGTATTACAGAGAGCATTACAGAGTATTACAGAGTATTATAGAGCATTACAGAGTATTACAGAGTATTATAGAGCATTACAGAGTATTACAGAGTGTTACAGAGCATTACAGAGTATTACAGAGTGTTACAGAGCATTACAGAGTAATACAGAGTATTATAGAGCATTACAGAGTATTACAGAGAGCATTACAGAGTATTACAGAGTATTACAGAGCATTACAGAGTATTATAGAGTATTACAGAGAGCATTACAGAGTATTACAGAGTATTATAGAGCATTACAGAGTATTACAGAGTATTATAGAGCATTACAGAGTATTATAGAGTATTACAGAGAGCATTACAGAGTATTACAGAGTATTACAGAGCATTACAGAGTATTACAGAGTATTACAGAGCATTACAGAGTATTACAGAGTATTATAGAGCATTACAGAGTATTACAGAGTGTTACAGAGCATTACAGAGCATTACAGAGTATTATAGACTATTACAGAGTATTACAGAGTATTATAGAGTATTATAGACTATTACAGAGTATTACAGAGTATTATAGAGTATTATAGAGCATTACAGAGTATTACAGAGTATTACAGAGTATTATAGAGCATTACAGAGTATTACAGAGTGTTACAGAGCATTAAAGAGTATTACAGAGTGTTACAGAGCATTACAGAGTATTACAGAGTATTATAGAGCATTACAGAGTATTATAGAGTATTACAGAGAGCATTACAGAGTATTACAGAGTATTATAGAGCATTACAGAGTATTACAGAATATTATAGAGCATTACAGTGTATTATAGAGTATTACAGAGAGCATTACAGAGTATTACAGAGTATTACAGAGCATTACAGAGTATTACAGAGAGCATTACAGAGTATTATAGAGCATTACAGAGTATTACAGAGTATTATAGAGCGTTACAGAGTATTACAGAGTATTATAGAGCATTACAGAGTATTATAGAGTATTACAGAGAGCATTACAGAGTATTATAGAGTATTACAGAGTATTATAGAGCATTACAGAGTATTACAGAGTATTATAGAGCATAACAGAGTATTACAGAGTGTTACAGAGCATTACAGAGTATTACAGAGTGTTACAGAGCATTACAGAGTATTACAGAGTATTATAGAGCATTACAGAGTATTATAGAGTATTACAGAGAGCATTACAGAGTATTATAGAGTATTACAGAGAGCATTACAGAGCATTACAGAGTATTACAGAGCATTACAGAGTATTACAGAGTATTATAGAGCATTACAGAGTATTACAGAGTGTTACAGAGCATTACAGAGTATTACAGAGCATTACAGAGTATTATAGACTATTACAGAGTATTACAGAGTATTATAGAGTATTATAGACTATTACAGAGTATTACAGAGTATTATAGAGTATTATAGACTATTACAGAGTATTACAGAGTATTATAGAGTATTATAGAGCATTACAGAGTATTACAGAGTATTACAGAGTATTATAGAGCATTACAGAGTATTATAGAGCATTACAGAGTATTACAGAGCATTACAGAGTATTACAGAGTGTTACAGAGCATTAAAGAGCATTACAGAGTGTTACAGAGCATTACAGAGTATTACAGAGTATTATAGAGCATTACAGAGTATTATAGAGTATTACAGAGAGCATTACAGAGTATTACAGAGTATTACAGAGTATTATAGAGCATTACAGAGTATTACAGAGTATTATAGAGCATTACAGAGTATTATAGAGTATTACAGAGAGCATTACAGAGTATTACAGAGTATTACAGAGCATTACAGAGTATTACAGAGTATTACAGAGAGCATTACAGAGTATTATAGAGCATTACAGAGTATTACAGAGTATTATAGAGCGTTACAGAGTATTACAGAGTATTATAGAGTATTACAGAGAGCATTACAGAGTATTACAGAGTATTATAGAGCATTACAGAGTATTACAGAGTGTTACAGAGTGTTACAGAGCATTACAGAGTATTACAGAGTGTTACAGAGCATTACAGAGTATTACAGAGTATTATAGAGCATTACAGAGTAGTATAGAGTATTACAGAGAGCATTACAGAGTATTACAGAGTATTATAGAGCATTACAGAGTATTACAGAGTATTATAGAGCATTACAGAGTATTATAGAGTATTACAGAGAGCATTACAGAGTATTACAGAGTATTGCAGAGGATTACAGAGTATTACAGAGTATTACAGAGCATTATAGAGCATTACAGAGTATTACAGAGTGTTACAGAGCATTACAGAGTATTACAGAGCATTACAGAGTATTATAGACTATTACAGAGTATTACAGAGTATTATAGAGTATTATAGACTATTACAGAGTATTATAGAGTATTATAGAGCATTACAGAGTATTATAGAGTATTACAGAGTATTACAGAGTTTTATAGAGCATTACAGAGTATTACAGAGCATTACAGAGTATTACAGAGAGCATTACAGAGTATTATAGAGCATTACAGAGTATTACAGAGTATTACAGAGAGCATTACAGAGTATTATAGAGCATTACAGAGTATTACAGAGCATCGCAGAGCATTACAGAGCATTGTAGAGTATTACAGAGTATTACAGAGCATTACAGAGCATTGTAGAGTATTACAGAGCATTACAGAGCATTGTAGAGTATTACAGAGTATTACAGAGTATTACAGAGCATTACAGAGTATTATAGATTATTACAGAGTATTATAGAGTATTACAGAGTATTATAGAGCATTAGAGAGTATTACAGAGTATTACAGAGTATTATAGAGCATTACAGAGTATTACAGAGAGTATTACAGAGTATTACAGAGCATTACAGAGCATTACAGAGTATTATAGAGCATTACAGAGTATTATAGAGTATTACAGAGTATTACAGAGAGTATTACAGAGTATTACAGAGCATTACAGAGTATTACAGAGTATTATAGAGCATTACAGAGTATTACAGAGCATTACAGAGCATTACAGAGTATTACAGAGTGTTACAGAGCATTACAGAGTATTACAGAGTGTTACAGAGCATTACAGAGTATTATAGAGCATTACAGAGTATTATAGAGTATTACAGAGAGCATTACAGAGTATTACAGAGTATTACAGAGTATTATAGAGCATTACAGAGTATTACAGAGCATTACAGAGTATTACAGAGTATTATAGAGTATTACAGAGAGCATTACAGAGTATTACAGAGCATTACAGAGTATTACAGAGTATTATAGAGTATTACAGAGAGCATTACAGAGTATTACAGAGCTTTACAGAGCATTACAGAGTATTATAGAGTATTACAGAGAGCATTACAGAGTATTACAGAGTATTATAGAGCATTACAGAGTATTACAGAGCATTACAGAGTATTACAGAGTATAATAGAGTATTACGGAGAGCATTACAGAGTATTACAGAGCTTTACAGAGCATTACATAGTATTATAGAGTATTACAGAGTATTATAGACTATTACAGAGTATTACAGAGTATTATAGAGCATTACAGAGTATTACAGAGCATTACAGAGTATTACAGAGTATTATAGAGTATTACAGTTAGCATTACAGAGTATTACAGAGCTTTACAGAGCATTACAGAGTATTATAGAGTATTACAGAGTATTATAGACTATTACAGAGTATTACAGAGTATTATAGAGCATTACAGAGTATTATAGAGTATTACAGAGAGCATTACAGAGTATTACAGAGTATTACAGAGCATTACAGAGTATTACAGAGCATTACAGAGTATTACAGAGAGCATTACAGAGTATTATAGAGCATTACAGAGTATTATAGAGCGTTACAGAGTATTACAGAGCGTTACAGAGTATTATAGAGTATTATAGAGTATTACAGAGAGCATTACAGAGTATTACAGAGCTTTACAGAGTATTATAGAGTATTACAGAGTATTATAGACTATTACAGAGTATTACAGAGTATTATAGAGCATTACAGAGTATTACAGAGCATTACAGAGTATTACAGAGTATTACAGAGTATTATAGAGTATTACAGAGAGCATTACAGTGTATTACAGAGCTTTACAGAGCATTACAGAGTATTATAGAGTATTACAGAGTATTATAGACTATTACAGAGTATTACAGAGTATTATAGAGCATTACAGAGTATTATAGAGTATTACAGAGAGCATTACAGAGTATTACAGAGTATTACAGAGCATTACAGAGTATTACAGAGCATTACAGAGTATTACAGAGAGCATTACAGAGTATTATAGAGCATTACAGTGTATTACAGAGTATTATAGAGCGTTACAGAGTATTACAGAGTATTACAGAGTATTATAGAGCATTACAGAGTATTATAGAGTATTACAGAGAGCATTACAGAGTATTACAGAGTATTACAGAGTATTATAGAGCATTACAGAGTATTACAGAGTATTATAGAGCATTACAGAGTATTACAGAGTGTTACAGAGCATTACAGAGTATTACAGAGTATTATAGAGCATTACAGAGTATTATAGAGTATTACAGAGAGCATTACAGAGTATTACAGAGCATTACAGAGTATTACAGAGTATTATAGAGCATTACAGAGTATTATAGAGTATTACAGAGAGCATTACAGAGTATTACAGAGTATTACAGAGCATTACAGAGTATTATAGACTATTACAGAGTATTACAGAGTATTATAGAGTATTATAGACTATTACAGAGTATTATAGAGTATTATAGAGCATTACAGAGTATTATAGAGTATTACAGAGTATTACAGAGCATTACAGAGTATTACAGAGTGTTACAGAGTGTTACAGAGCATTACAGAGTATTACAGAGCATTACAGAGTATTATAGACTATTACAGAGTATTACAGAGTATTATAGAGTATTATAGACTATTACAGAGTATTACAGAGTATTATAGAGTATTATAGAGCATTACAGAGTATTATAGAGTATTACAGAGTATTACAGAGTTTTATAGAGCATTACAGAGTATTACAGAGCATTACAGAGTATTACAGAGAGCATTACAGAGCATTATAGAGCATTACAGAGTATTACAGAGCATTACAGAGTATTACAGAGAGCATTACAGAGTATTATAGAGCATTACAGAGTATTACAGAGCATCGCAGAGCATTACAGAGCATTGTAGAGTATTACAGAGTATTACAGAGCATTACAGAGCATTGTAGAGTATTACAGAGCATTACAGAGCATTGTAGAGTATTACAGAGTATTATAGAGTATTACAGAGTATTACAGAGTATTATAGAGCATTAGAGAGTATTACAGAGTATTACAGAGTATTATAGAGCATTACAGAGTATTATAGAGCATTACAGAGTATTACAGAGTATTATAGAGCATTACAGAGTATTACAGAGTATTATAGAGCATTACAGAGTATTACAGAGCATTACAGAGTATTACAGAGGGTTACAGAGCATTACAGAGTATTACAGAGTATTATAGAGCATTACAGAGTATTATAGAGTATTACAGAGTATTACAGAGCATTACAGAGTATTACAGAGTATTATAGAGTATTACAGAGAGCATTACAGAGTATTACAGAGCTTTACAGAGCATTACAGAGTATTATAGAGTATTACAGAGTATTATAGACTATTACAGAGTATTACAGAGTATTATAGAGCATTACAGAGTATTACAGAGAGCATTACAGAGTATTATAGAGTATTACAGAGTATTATAGAGTATTACAGAGTATTATAGAGTATTATAAAGTATTACAGAGTATTATAGGGTATTATAAAGTATTACAGAGTATTATAGAGTATTATAGAGTATTATAGAGTATTACAGAGTATTACAGAGTATTATAGAGTATTATAGAGTATTACCGAGTATTATAAAGTATTATAGAGTATTACAGAGTATTATAGGGTATTATAAAGTATTACAGAGTATTATAGAGTATTATAAAGTATTATAGAGTATTATAGAGCACATGTATCTATTGATTGGTTGGCTGTAGAGCAGATGGTAAAGCAGTCAGTTTGTATACAACACATTCCAATGTCTGAGTACAAGGAGATAATAAGTAACTGCAGCTGTGGAAATCTCTCTGTCTACAAAGAACAATCCTGATCTACAATCTGATTGGTCCGGCTCACACCTCTGCGGGTTGTATATTTCGGGTGCATTTTGTGTTTTTGAATACACGTTTCTGATCCATTGAAGTCTATGGAACCAGAAAAAAGTCCCCGACCCCCTCCCATAAAATGCACACATGTGACCCACAGGAGACCGTGTTACATGGCCTGTAGTGTGTTACATGGAGTGTAGTGTGTTACATGGACTGTAGGGTGTTACATGGAGTGTAGTGTGTTACATGGCCTGTAGGGTGTTACATGGAGTGTAGTGTGTTACATGGCCTGTAGGGTGTTACATGGAGTGTAGTGTGTTACATGGCCTGTAGGGTGTTACATGGAGTGTAGTGTGTTACATGGCCTGTAGGGTGTTACATGGAGTGTAGTGTGTTACATGGACTGGAGGGTGTTACATGGAGTGTAGTGTGTTACATGGGCTGTAGTGTGTTACATGGAGTGTAGTGTGTTACATGGCCTGTAGTGTGTTACATGGAGTGTAGTGTGTTACATGGCCTGTAGGGTGTTACATGGAGTGTAGTGTGTTACATGGACTGGAGGGTGTTACATGGAGTGTAGTGTGTTACATGGGCTGTAGTGTGTTACATGGAGTGTAGTGTGTTACATGGAGTGTAGTGTGTTACATGGACTGTAGTGTGTTACATGGGCTGCAGTGTGTTACATGGGCTGTAGGGTGTTACATGGGCTGTAGTGTGTTACATGGAGTGTAGTGTGTTACATGGCCTGTAGTGTGTTACATGGCCTGTAGGGTGTTACATGGAGTGTAGTGTGTTACATGGACTGGAGGGTGTTACATGGAGTGTAGTGTGTTACATGGGCTGCAGTGTGTTACATGGGCTGTAGTGTGTTACATGGCCTGTAGGGTGTTACATGGAGTGTAGTGTGTTACATGGACTGGAGGGTGTTACATGGAGTGTAGTGTGTTACATGGGCTGTAGTGTGTTACATGGAGTGTAGTGTGTTACATGGAGTGTGCTGCAGTGTGTTACATGGCCTGTAGGGTGTTACATGAAGTGTAGTGTGTTACATGGGCTGTAGTGTGTTACATGGAGTGTAGTGTGTTACATGGCCTGTAGTGTGTTACATGGCCTGTAGGGTGTTACATGAAGTGTAGTGTGTTACATGGACTGTAGTGTGTTACATGGCCTGTAGTGTGTTACATGGCCTGTAGTGTGTTACATGAAGTGTAGTGTGTTACATGGGCTGTAGTGTGTTACATGGACTGTAGTGTGTTACATGGGCTGTAGTGTGTTACATGGCCTGTAGGGTGTTACATGAAGTGTAGTGTGTTACATGGGCTGTAATGTGTTACATGGGCTGTAGTGTGTTACATGGACTGTAGTGTGTTACATGGACTGTAGTGTGTTACATGGCCTGTAGGGTGTTACATGGCCTGTAGGGTGTTACATGGACTGTAGTGTGTTACATGGCCTGTAGGGTGTTACATGGCCTGTAGGGTGTTACATGGACTGTAGTGTGTTACATGGACTGTAGTGTGTTACATGGACTGTAGTTCTGAAGACGCACTAAAAAATGCATAGGTTGTGAACCAGGCCTAAAACAGACTGCTGCACTTCAAAAACATATTGGGAATATTGGGTAAGAAAAATATAGAAAAAAACAAAACAGTGCGCCATCCTTTCAAATATGTTCCCACTCCCAGGATACACATCCCCCACCACAAACAATGATTACCAATCCACCAAAAAGACAAAACCACAACCTACAAAGCTGAATCCACCATCAAAACAATCAAATAATACAAAAAAAATAATCAATTCACACAACCCATGTGCAACCATAAGCACAGAGAGCAAATTAGAAAAAAATGCACCAATACACTACAATATACAATATACTACAATATACAATACACTACAATATACAGTATACTACAATATACAATACACTACAATATACAATACACTACAATATACAATATACTACAATATACAATACACTACAATATACAGTATACTACAATATACAATACACTACAATATACAATACACTACAATATACAATATACTACAATATACAATACACTACAATATACAATATACTACAATATACAATACACTACAATATACAGTATACTACAATATACAATACACTACAATATACAATATACTACAATATACAATACACTACAATATACAATATACTACAATATACAATATACTATAATATACAATATACTACAATATACAATATACTACAATATACAATACACTACAATATACAATATACTACAATATACAATATACTATAATATACAATATACTACAATATACAATACACTACAATATACAATACACTACAATATACTACAATATACAATACACTACAATATACAATATACTACAATATACAATATACTATAATATACAATATACTACAATATACAATATACTACAATACACTACAATATACAATACACTACAATATACAATATACTATAATATACAATACACTACAATATACAATATACAATACACTACAATATACAGTATACTACAATATACTACAATATACAATACACTACAATATACAATATACTACAATATACAATACACTACAATATACAGTATACTACAATATACAATACACTACAATATACAATATACTACAATATACAATACACTACAATATACAATATACAATACACTACAATATACAATATACAATACACTACAATATATAATATACAATATACTACAATATACAATACACTACAATATACAATACACTACAATACACTACAATATACAATACACTACAATATACAATACACTACAATATACTACAATATACAATATATAATACACAATACACTACAATATACAATATATAATACACAATACACTACAATATACAATACACTACAATATATAATATACAATACACTACAATATACAATACACTACAATATACAATATACAATACACTACAATATATAATATACAATATACTACAATATACAATACACTACAATATACAATACACTACAATACACTACAATATACAATACACTACAATATACAATACACTACAATATACTACAATATACAATATATAATACACAATACACTACAATATACAATATATAATACACAATACACTACAATATACAATACACTACAATATATAATACACAATACACTACAATATACAATATATAATACACAATACACTACAATATACAATACACTACAATATACAATACACTACAATATACAATACACTACAATATACAATACACTACAATATATAATATACAATACACTACAATATAAAGTGTAACATAAATAATTCAGTGATATTTAAATTCAGAGATCATCAGTTCAATATTATAAAATGAAATTCAGTCTATCAAAGTGCTCCTTAGTGCTCCAGTATTTGTGAATCTTCCACCAAATTACAGTGCCTTAAAAAAGTATTCATACCCATTGAAATTCCCCACATTTTGTTACAACCAAAAACATAAATATATTTTATTGGGATTTTATATGATGGACCAACACAAGGCTTTACATTTACATGACATACATTTAATTTTTTGGTTGTAACATGACAAAATGTGGAAAATTTCAAGGGGTATGAATACTTTTTCAAGGCCTCTTACCAGACCATACAGATCTCACAGCATAAAGGTAAGGAGCGCTTTGCTGCAGCAGATAGAGCCGATGTTCCCACCACTGGATCCCTCCCCCATCAGGGACTCCTATAGTCAGTCATGGCGGGCGGGCTGTGAGTCCCGGTCCTTGATCAGGGACTCCTATAGTCAGTCATGGCGGGCGGGCTGTGAGTCCCGGTCCTTGATCAGGGACTCCTATAGTCAGTCATGGCGGGCGGGCTGTGAGTCCCGGTCCTTGATCAGGGACTCCTATAGTCAGTCATGGCGGGCGGGCTGTGAGTCCCGGTCCTTGATCAGGGACTCCTATAGTCAGTCATGGCGGGCGGGCTGTGAGTCCCGGTCCTTGATCAGGGACTCCTATAGTCAGTCATGGCGGGCGGGCTGTGAGTCCCGGTCCTTGATCAGGGACTCCTATAGTCAGTCATGGCGGGCGGGCTGTGAGTCCCGGTCCTTGATCAGGGACTCCTATAGTCAGTCATGGCGGGCGGGCTGTGAGTCCCGGTCCTTGATCAGGGACTCCTATAGTCAGTCATGGCGGGTGGGCTGTGAGTCCCGGTCCTTGATCAGGGACTCCTATAGTCAGTCATGGCGGGCGGGCTGTGAGTCCCGGTCCTTGATCAGGGACTCCTATAGTCAGTCATGGCGGGCGGGCTGTGAGTCCCGGTCCTTGATCAGGGACTCCTATGGTCAGTTGTGGTGTTGGGCTGTGAGTTCCAGTCCTTGATCAGGGACTCCCCAGTGATGATATCTCCACATGTACCGCCCTCCTCCCGGCTACATTGTATGACATCGGCTGTAGTCTCGTATTATTGCGTATTTTACTTATTTGTGCTCCAGATTGCGTGTGGGTTGTATGAATTCTTATTTCATGATATCTGAACAATGTGTGTTTTGTATTATTTGATTGTTTTGATGGTGGATTCAGCTTTGTAGGTTGTGGTTTTGTCTTTGTGGTGGATTGGTAATCATTGTTTGTGGTGGGGGATGTGTATCCTGGGACTTTTTTGGAAATTCTTATGTAGGAACTGTTCTGCCATAGACCTGGCAGAGTGCTTGGATGCCCATAGAGCTGGCAGAGGGGTTGGATGCCCACACACAAGTCACAGCCGGGAAGGCGGAGCTCACACACAAGTCACAGCTGGGAAGGCGGAGCTCACACACAAGTCACAGCCGGGAAGGCGGAGCTCACACACAAGTCACAGCTGGGAAGGCGGAGCTCACACACAAGTCACAGCTGGGAAGGCGGAGCTCACACACAAGTCACAGCTGGGAAGGCGGAGCTCACACACAAGTCACAGCAGGGAAGGCGGAGCTCACACACAAGTCACAGCCGGGAAGGCGGAGCTCACACACAAGTCACAGCCGGGAAGGCGGAGCTCACACACAAGTCACAGCCGGGAAGGCGGAGCTCACACACAAGTCACAGCAGGGAAGGCGGAGCTCACACACAAGTCACAGCTGGGAAGGCGGAGCTCACACACAAGTCACAGCCGGGAAGGCGGAGCTCACACACAAGTCACAGCTGGGAAGGCGGAGCTCACACACAAGTCACAGCCGGGAAGGCGGAGCTCACACACAAGTCACAGCCGGGAAGGCGGAGCTCACACACAAGTCACAGCAGGGAAGGCGGAGCTCACACACAAGTCACAGCAGGGAAGGCGGAGCTCACACACAAGTCACAGCCGGGAAGGCGGAGCTCACACACAAGTCACAGCCAGGAAGGCGGAGCTCACACACAAGTCACAGCCGGGAAGGCGGAGCTCACACACAAGTCACAGCCGGGAAGGCAGAGCTCACACACAAGTCACAGCTGGGAAGGCGGGGCTCACACACAAGTCACAGCTGGGAAGGCGGGGCTCACACACAAGTCACAGCCGGGAAGGCGGAGCTCACACACAAGTCACAGCCGGGAAGGCGGAGCTCACACACAAGTCACAGCCGGGAAGGCGGAGCTCACACACAAGTCACAGCCGGGAAGGCGGAGCTCACACACAAGTCACAGCCGGGAAGGCGGAGCTCACACACAAGTCACAGCCGGGAAGGCGGAGCTCACACACAAGTCACAGCCGGGAAGGCGGAGCTCACACACAAGTCACAGCCGGGAAGGCGGAGCTCACACACAAGTCACAGCCGGGAAGGCGGAGCTCACACACAAGTCACAGCTGGGAAGGCGGAGCTCACACACAAGTCACAGCCGGGAAGGCGGAGCTCACACACAAGTCACAGCCGGGAAGGCGGAGCTCACACACAAGTCACAGCCGGTAAGGCGGAGCTCACACGCAAGTCACAGCCGGTAAGGCAGAGCTCACACACAAGTCACCGACGGTAAGGCGGAGCTCACACACAAGTCACAGCCGGGAAGGCGGAGCTCACACAAGTCACAGCCGGTAAGGCGGAGCTCACACAAGTCACAGCCGGGAAGGCGGAGCTCACACACAAGTCACAGCCGGGAAGGCGGAGCTCACACACAAGTCACAGCCGGGAAGGCGGAGCTCACACACAAGTCACAGCCGGGAAGGCGGGGCTCACACACAAGTCACAGCCGGGAAGGCGGAGCTCACACACAAGTCACAGCCGGGAAGGCGGAGCTCACACACAAGTCACAGCCGGGAAGGCGGAGCTCACACACAAGTCACAGCCGGGAAGGCGGAGCTCACACACAAGTCACAGCCGGGAAGGCGGAGCTCACACACAAGTCACAGCCGGGAAGGCGGAGCTCACACACAAGTCACAGCCGGGAAGGCGGAGCTCACACACAAGTCACAGCCGGGAAGGCGGAGCTCACACACAAGTCACAGCCGGGAAGGCGGAGCTCACACACAAGTCACAGCAGGGAAGGCGGAGCTCACACACAAGTCACAGCCGGGAAGGCGGAGCTCACACACAAGTCACAGCAGGGAAGGCGGAGCTCACACACAAGTCACAGCCGGGAAGGCGGAGCTCACACACAAGTCACAGCCGGGAAGGCGGAGCTCACACACAAGTCACAGCCGGGAAGGCGGAGCTCACACACAAGTCACAGCCGGGAAGGCGGAGCTCACACACAAGTCACAGCCGGGAAGGCGGAGCTCACACACAAGTCACAGCCGGGAAGGCGGAGCTCACACACAAGTCACAGCCGGGAAGGCGGAGCTCACACACAAGTCACAGCCGGGAAGGCGGGGCTCACACACAAGTCACAGCCGGGAAGGCGGAGCTCACACACAAGTCACAGCCGGGAAGGCGGGGCTCACACACAAGTCACAGCCGGGAAGGCGGGGCTCACACACAAGTCACAGCCGGGAAGGCGGGGCTCACACAAATGTTTCTGATCTTGGAATATAGAAAGGAAAAGTATTTTTCGGATGTGAAGTCTTTGTTGCTGAGAATGTAAATTGCTTGAATTATTTCAGAGGCCGGCCAAGTCTTTGTGAGGGAATCCGGATGTATAGATTTACTTCTCCTTCTCTTCAGGTAAGAAAAACTCCCAACTCTGAATTTGTCCTGGTGACCCCGGTGCTCTATTCATGGCGGCAGCAGCCCGGGGAGATGATTGTACTGTCCCCATCCCCCAACCTCCCATATAAATGCTACCAATGCAGACAGACAGGGCTGTTCACATACTGAGGCTTTGCTGCCTTGGAATGCATTGAGGCAATTTTAATTTGGCTTGCAGAGTGTGACGGGGACAACGCATATCAGACTCGTCCATTCAAGTATTTCAGTAAAAACTTCTGTGCAGCCACTGGAGTTCCTCCACACCAAACCGGTTATACAGTGCTCATAAGTTTTCATACCCCGGCAGAATTTATGATTTCCTGACCATTTTTCAGAGAATATAAATAATAACACAAAAACTTTTCTCTCACTCATGGTTAGTGTTTGGCTGAAGCCATTTATTATCAATCATCTGTATTTACTCTTTTTATATCATAATCACAACAGAAACTACCCAAATGACCCTGATCAAAAGTTTACATACCCCAGTTCTTAATACCGTGTATTGCCCCCTTTACCATCAATGACATCTTGAAGTCTTTTGTGGTATTTGTGGATGAGGCTCTTTATCTTCTCAGATGGTTCCTCTTGGTAAAAGTCCTCCAGTTCCTGTAAATTCTTGGGCTGTCTTCCATGAACGGCACATTTGAGATCTCCCCAGAGGAGCTCAATGATATTGAGGTCAGGAGACTGAGATGACCCCTCCAGAACCTTCACTTTATTCTGCTGTAGCCAATGACAGGTGGACTTGGCCTTGTGTTTTGGATCATTGTCATGTTGGAATGTCCAAGTCCATTCCATGCGTAACTTCCTGGCTGATGAATGAAATGTTCCTCCAGTATTTTCTGATAACATTCTGCATTCCTCTTGCCATCAATTCTGACCAAATTTCCCGTGCCTTTGTAGCTCACACATCCCCAAAACATCAGCGATCCACCTCCGTGTTTCACAGTAGGGATGGTGGACCTTTTATCATAGGCCTTGTTGACTTCTCTCCAAATGTAGTGTTTATGGTTGTGGCCAAAAAGCTCAATTTTGGTCTCATCACTCCAAATGACTTTGTGGAAGAAGGTTTGAGGCTCGTCTCTGTGCTGTTTGGTGTATTGTAAGCGGATACTTTGTGACATTTGTGTAGTAATGACTTTCTTCTGGAGACTCGACCATGCAGCCCATCTTTCTTCTGGAGACTCGACCATGCAGCCCATCTTTCTTCTGTAGACTCGACCATGCAGACCATCTTTCTTCTGGAGACTCGACCATGCAGACCATCTTTCTTCTGGAGACTCGACCATGCAGACCATCTTTCTTCTGGAGACTCGACCATGCAGACCATCTTTCTTCTGGAGACTCGACCATGCAGACCATCTTTCTTCTGGAGACTTGACCATGCAGCCCATCTTTCTTCTGGAGACTCGACCATGCAGCCCATCTTTCTTCTGGAGACTTGACCATGCAGCCCATCTTTCTTCAAGTGCCTCCTTATTGTGCATCTTGAAACATCCACACCTCATGTTTTCAGGGAGTCCTGTATTTCACCTGAAGTTATTTGTGGGGTTTTCTTTGCATTCCGAACAATTTTCCTGGCAGTTGTGGCTGAAATTTTAGTTGGTCTACCTGACCCTGGTTTGGTTTCACCAGAACCCCTCATTTTCCACTTCTTGATTAGAGTTTGAACACTGCTGATTGGCATTCTCAATTCCTTGGATATCTTTTTATATCCCTTACCTGTTTTATACAGTTCAACTACATTTTCCCGCAGATCCTTTGACAATTCTTTTGCTATCCCCCGTGACTCAGAATCCAGAAACGTCAGTGCAGCACTGGATGAAAGATGCAAGGGTCTGTCAGGAGTCCAGAAACTCATTGACCTTTTATACACACACTAATTACAAACAGATCACAGGTGAGGAGGGTTCCCTTTTTATTTTTTTTCAAATAACATTTTTTTATTAAACATATTTGCTGGTGAACAAGTAGGACATCGACACTGCATTATATAAAGCTCAACAATCCAGCAAAAAAGCCAACAGATGTCAAATGTCAGTATATAATAAACTGAATATAGAAGATTCGTATCAAGTTCCATGTAGCATTCGGTAGCTAATAAGTAAGTAAGTAGATTTCAGCATGATACTTAGCACATTCTAGGAGAAAAAAGAAAAGAGCACAGTAGAGGGAAGGGAGGGGGAGGGAGGGGTTCGGCCACTGATTCAGGGCGGATCTTCCCATCTATGCCATTCCTCCCAGACCTTATCATGTGCTTCCAATCTATCTTGTAGTCTAGCTGTCATTTTTTCCATCAGCTCTATGTCTTTTATTCTGGTGTATAGGTCCGTTTGGGTAGGTGGGTCCCGTCGTTTCCAATGAAGGGCAATAAGGCATCTCGCGGCCGTCAGGACATGTCTAAGCAATTTTTTAGAATGTTTAGCAATCTGTACATCCAAAAGACGAGTCAATAACTGCTGCGTCTCCGTCCAAAAAGGGACTATCTTAGGGCAAGTCCAGTAAATGTGGTATAAGGTCCCTCTGTCTCCCAGACAGCGCCAGCACCTATCTGAGCTGGACAGATAAATGGCATGGAGAACGTCAGGTACCAGAAAAAAAGAATTTTGTAGGCGTTCTTCTTGTAAAGAGTACAAAAGGAACTCTTAGCTGCCTGGGATCAAATCGTCTGCCACGTCGTTTCTGGAATTTCCTCTCCTAGTACCCTCTCCCAGCGACGCATGTATGCATGCTTACCCTGGGTGGTAAAGCAGTAGGAGTTTAGCACCCGGTATATGTCCGAAATTAAGCCTCGACGTGTAGAACCCTCTAACATCAAGCTCTCAAATGGAGTTGGCACTGAAAATTGTAAGTTCGGGGCGAAAGATTGGGCATAATGGCTAATCTGCAGGTACCCATAGAATACCTGGCGGGGTAAGTCAAATTTCTTTTGGAGTTCTGTGAATGAGAGCATTCTACGTATGCACTAGATGACCAAAATGGAATAAGTTCTGCATCGCCCATGGGAAAGACATCTGGTGTGTAAGGCCTGCAGGCATTCTGGGGTTATAGAGGAATGACGTGAGGGGCGATTTCTCTGAGCCCAGCTTGTGAACTCGGGACAGTCTTCGCCAGAGTGTTCGAAGATGGAGCATGGGGCCCAGAAGCCGATCCGAGTCCACCTCCACATTTACATTCCAGAGCATGCTATTTGGGTGTATAGGTGCCATCCGTATTTTCTCAATTTCTGTCCATCTATTATAAGACCGCTGGGGAAACCAAGAGGCCAGGGCATGTCAGGGGATGCCAGCCCACCCTCCGAGCGCGCCGCCGTTAAGACTGAATGAGATATTCTATGTCTACCATAATTCCAAACAAAGAGCACCAAATCTGCCTGAAGTTTCCTCAAATCTGCTTGTGGAACTGGAATGGGGATTGTTTGGAAAGGTAAAGAAGTTTGGGGAGAATAGTCATTTTGACTGAGGCCACTCTTCCCAGTAGGGAGATATGGTGAGCCTTCCATTTTTGCAACAGGTCCCTTATGGAACTGAACAAGGGGGGAAAATTGGCTCGGTATAGGGTAGTGTAACAGGAGGTGATCTGAACTCCCAAATATTTCAGAGCTGTTGTCTTCCAATGATATGAGAAGCATTGTTGTAGATGCTGAACCTCTGCTGCTGGGATATTGATGGGTAAAGCCTCTGACTTAGTAGCATTTATTTTATAGCCAGAAAGAGATCGAAAAAGGTCAAGTTTGGCATGTAAGTTGGGGAGTGAGATCCTAGGTTGGGTCAAGGTAAGTATAATGTCGTCTGCGAACAGTGCTAGTTTAAATTCCCTTCCCCGCACCGGGACCCCATGTATGCTCTGATTTTTTCGAATGGAAGCCGCCAGAGACTCGACACACAATGCGAACAATAGTGGCGAGAGTGGACACCCCTGGCGGGTCCCGTTCGCAATTGGTAGGAAAGAGGACAAGGCAAAGGGGGTCTTCACCTGAGATGTGGGATTTGTGTATAGATGTCGAATGGCCTGCAAAAAAGGACCCCGGAATTCCATGCATTTCAACGTGGCGAACAGGAAGGGCCAGCCAAGGCGATTGAAAGCCTTTTCGGCATCTAATCCAAGGATCAGTGTCTCCAGCTTGTCCCTGTTCGCCACGTCTATGAGGTCAATAATCCGTCTCGTATTGTCCCCTGCCTGACGAAGGAGGACAAAGCCCACCTGATCCTTGTGGATTAAAGAGGGGAGTATCAAGTTTAATCGCATCGAGAGGAGCTTAGTAAAAATGTTTAGGTCAGAGTTTAAAAGTGCGATTGGTCTGTAACTGGCACATAATGAAGGATCCTTGTCAGGCTTGGGGATCAACGTGAGGTATGACCTCTGCCTGTCTGAAGGGATAGGGGTTTGTTGAAGAAAGGCATTAAACAACCTACACAGATGCGGCAGGAGAATCGCTAGAAAAGTCTTGTAGTATTCATAAGGGAGGCCATCTGGGCCGGTAGATTTATGTGATGGCAGCGTTTTAATGGTGGCCGTTAATTCTTCTACTTTTAGCGGGTTCCCTTTTAATAGCCATTCAAACCCCTTTGTGTGGACTTGTGTGCATGTTATCAGGCCAAAACCATGTAAACTTTTGATCAGGGTCATTTGGGTAGTTTCTGTTGTGATTATGATATAAAAAGAGTAAACACAGATGATTGATAATAAATGGCTTCAGCCAAACACTAATCATGAGTGATAGAAAATGTTTTTGTGTTATCATTGATATTCTCTGAAAAATGGCCAAGAAATTATCAATTCTGCCAGGGTATGTAAACTTATGAGCAAAACTGTACCATGTCCTTATGGAGCTGGCTTTGGACACCGGGGGGTGGGGGGGCACAGTTATGCTGGAACAGAAAAGGGTCTTCACCAAACTGTTACCTCAAGGGTCTTTGAAGTGCTTGGCTGTCTATAGTGTTTGTTTGCTGTAGCATCACAGAGACTCACCAGCTAATGCGTTTCATCAGCCTGATGAAAAGGGTTCCTTCCTTGAAACGCGTTGGCTGGCGAGTCTCGGTGATGCCGGCGTTGTGTTCACTACATACCTATGAGGGTCGCCTGGGTCTGGATTTTACTGCCCTACCAGCCTTTGGATTTTGTGAGTCTGCACTCATTAATAAAGTTTGCCTGGTAAAGCTCGAGGTTTTGTGCGGTTGTCTTCGGAGGAGGTAGGTTGCCTTCACACTGTAGACAGGTTCACCTTGAATTAGGTTTTGGTGTTACTTAGTAGTAATGCTTTATTTTCCAGTGGCAGAACAGCGCAGTCCATGGTGCCGTGGGTGGAGAGCGGTGACCCCCGGTACCAGCCGTGGGTGGAGAGCGGTGACCCCCGGTACCAGCCGTGGGTGGAGAGCGGTGACCCCCGGTACCAGCCGTGGGTGGAGAGCGGTGACCCCCGGTACCAGCCGTGGGTGGAGAGCGGTGACCCCCGGTACCAGCTGTGGCTGTCGGTGTGCAGTGCCCTGAGCGCCTGTGTTAATAATCCTCAGAATGGTAAGCTTTCCCCCTTCCCAGTTTCTTTTCTGCTCCTGACATGTTAATGAACAGAATTATTCACCCATGAAGGGCGATGACAGAGCCGCTCACTTTTCCATGCCTAAACTGTGACTGATTGAATTTGTGATTCTCTTCCAGAGGAGAACCAAAAACTGTGCAGCTCAGCATTTCCCCGGGCAGAGAAATATCTGCAGCACTCCCTCCGACCCGAGATAGTCAGACCTGTCTGCTCTCTGATTGGTCTCTCTGTGGCCAATAATCGTAAGTAAACAGAAGCCTCCGCTCCCTGCTAAGGCGCGGTACATTCATTGCTACCTTTAGATTTCACTCAGTCATTGGAGGAGTTCATTTTCTAGATTTTCATTATACAGAAAATACCATGCGGCTCTTTACTGGGTATAGGGCACCATTCATGTCAGTCCCTGGCACTTTAAGGGGAACTCCACTTTTGTAAAGGGAAAAAATTGCAAACAAAGAAAAAATAATCCAGAGTATAGAAATTGTAGTCAAATCACATTGTAATTGAATGTTATAAAAATGACTTTTCTTTATCAATCTGCAGCCGCTGTAATTTTCTGAAAATGCAATATGGCCACCTGGAGGCGCTGTGTACACAGATGGTATACAGAACCCCGCCCCTATTAGAAATGTCATTTCCTGCTTGTGTGATTGGCTCACTGATTTTCCCAGAAGTCTGCACTAAGTTACAAGTCAGATTTTGGGCATCTCCTGCATCCACCAGCAGCTGATTGATAATTCTGAAACCACTCCCATTAGACTCACTTTCCCACATGGACACAAAGAAACACACAGGGATTTCGTAAGAATAACAAAAGGTAGGAATTTGGAACAAAGTTTGTTAAAGCGGAGTTCCACTCAAAAGTGTTCACAGCCCCCCACCCCCCCCCTCCGGTGCCACATTTGGAACTTTTAGGGGGTCGCAAATTTCCGGCCCCTCCCAGAGCCGATGAACAACTAATCTCTACTCCATTTGGTTGTAGACATGTCAGTGTGATATTAATAGAAGATTGTGTTAGATTTGTGTGGTGCTTCCAGACACTCCTCCAGCGCATGCAGCAGGACCTCGGGATATTATTTCTTCATTTATACCTTTCTTAACACATATTACACTATGTTGAGCCTTTACTCTCCATGTCACCGTCTGCTGAGATCTGATCTCCGGAATCTTTGTCTGATCGGCGGGATTTTACCCCCCTGAGTGAGGGGGTCTCTGGCATTGCGGTAAGTCTCTGGTGTGGATCTTTCTTTGGGTGTCACTCCGGCTATTCCTGGATTCCTTTCCACCTTTCCTTTTCTTCCTATACTCACCTTGGAGGTTATTATACCGATTATTACATCTCACCGATTATTACATCTCACCGAGTATTACATCTCACCGATTATTACATCTCACCGAGTATTACATCTCACCGATTATTACATCTCACCGAGTATTACATCTCACCGATTATTACATCTCACCGATTATTACATCTCACCGAGTATTACATCTCACCGAGTATTACATCTCACCGATTATTACATCTCACCGATTATTACATCTCACCGAGTATTACATCTCACCGACTATTACATCTCACCGATTATTACATCTCACCGATTATTACATCTCACCGAGTATTACATCTCACCGATTATTACATCTCACCGATTATTACATCTCACCGAGTATTACATCTCACCGACTATTACATCTCACCGATTATTACATCTCACCGATTATTACATCTCACCGAGTATTACATCTCACCGACTATTACATCTCACCGAGTATTACATCTCACCGAGTATTACATCTCACCGACTATTACATCTCACCGAGTATTACATCTCACCGATTATTACATCTCACCGATTATTACATCTCACCGATTATTACATCTCACCGATTATTACATCTCACCGATTATTACATCTCACCGATTATTACATCTCACCGAGTATTACATCTCACCGAGTATTACATCTCACCGATTATTACATCTCACCGAGTATTACATCTCACCGATTATTACATCTCACCGATTATTACATCTCACCGATTATTACATCTCACCGATTATTACATCTCACCGATTATTACATCTCACCGATTATTACATCTCACCGATTATTACATCTCACCGATTATTACATCTCACCGAGTATTACATCTCACCGAGTATTACATCTCACCGATTATTACATCTCACCGATTATTACATCTCACTGAGTATTTTAGGACATTTTTTATATTGGTATTTTCACTGTTGAATGTGTTGCACAATGATTATCACTTTTTTATGATTATAGAATATCTGTGCTGCACTTGTGTTTTATGTTATTTGATGTAGCGGGTATCATAGGTGATATACGTGTTCAGCAGATATCACTTCTTCAGATCACTAGAACAGATTTTTCCCCTTTTTTCTCTGTACTGTATATGTGATCAATAACATGACCGATGACATAATCAGTAACATGACCCATGATGTGATCAATAACATGACCCATGATGTGATCAATAACATGATCCTCCCACAGCAATTCTAATCCTCCCCTCACACCAGGGTCCTCGGTGTAATCCTAGACTCTGACTTGTCATTTCAGCCTCAAATCCAAGAATTCACCTCCATAACATCTCTAAACCACGCCCCTTTTTATCAAATGAAACCACCGAACTCCTCATTCACTCCTTTCTCATTGGCCTGCCTCTCCATAGGCTCCTCCTCTCTTCAGTCTATCATGAATGCTGCTGCCAGACTTATCCACCTTACCAACCGCTCAGTGTCTGCCAACCCTCTCCTCCAATCCCTACACTGGTCTCCATTCAGTGTCTGCCAACCTTCTCCTCCAATCCCTACACTGGTCTCCATTCAGTGTCTGCCAACCTTCTCCTCCAATCCCTACACTGGTCTCCATTCAGTGTCTGCCAACCCTCTCCTCCAATCCCTACACTGGTCTCCATTCAGTGTCTGCCAACCCTCTCCTCCAATCCCTACACTGGTCTCCATTTAGTGTCTGCCAACCCTCTCCTCCAATCCCTACACTGGTCTCCATTCAGTGTCTGCCAATCCTCTCCTTCAATCCCTACACTGGTCTCCATTCAGTGTCTGCCAACCCTCTCCTCCAATCCCTACACTGGTCTCCATTCAGTGTCTGCCACCCCTCTCCTCCAATCCCTACACTGGTCTCCATTCAGTGTCTGCCACCCCTCTCCTCCAATCCCTACACTGGTCTCCATTCAGTGTCTGCCAACCCTCTCCTCCAATCCCTACACTGGTCTCCATTCAGTGTCTGCCAACCCTCTCCTCCAATCCCTACACTGGTCTCCATTCAGTGTCTGCCAACCCTCTCCTCCAATCCCTACACTGGTCTCCATTTAGTGTCTGCCAACCCTCTCCTCCAATCCCTACACTGGTCTCCATTCAGTGTCTGCCAACCCTCTCCTCCAATCCCTACACTGGTCTCCATTCAGTGTCTGCCAACCCTCTCCTCCAATCCCTACACTGGTCTCCATTCAGTGTCTGCCAACCCTCTCCTCCAATCCCTACACTGGTCTCCATTCAGTGTCTGCCAACCCTCTCCTCCAATCCCTACACTGGTCTCCATTTAGTGTCTGCCAACCCTCTCCTCCAATCCCTACACTGGTCTCCATTCAGTGTCTGCCAATCCTCTCCTTCAATCCCTACACTGGTCTCCATTCAGTGTCTGCCAACCCTCTCCTCCAATCCCTACACTGGTCTCCATTCAGTGTCTGCCACCCCTCTCCTCCAATCCCTACACTGGTCTCCATTCAGTGTCTGCCAACCCTCTCCTCCAATCCCTACACTGGTCTCCATTCAGTGTCTGCCAACCCTCTCCTCCAATCCCTACACTGGTCTCCATTCAGTGTCTGCCACCCCTCTCCTCCAATCCCTACACTGGTCTCCATTCAGTGTCTGCCACCCCTCTCCTCCAATCCCTACACTGGTCTCCATTCAGTGTCTGCCAACCCTCTCCTCCAATCCCTACACTGGTCTCCATTCAGTGTCTGCCACCCCTCTCCTCCAATCCCTACACTGGTCTCCATTCAGTGTCTGCCAACCCTCTCCTCCAATCCCTACACTGGTCTCCATTCAGTGTCTGCCAACCCTCTCCTCCAATCCCTACACTGGTCTCCATTCAGTGTCTGCCAACCCTCTCCTCCAATCCCTACACTGGTCTCCATTCAGTGTCTGCCAACCCTCTCCTCCAATCCCTACACTGGTCTCCATTCAGTGTCTGCCAACCCTCTCCTCCAATCCCTACACTGGTCTCCATTCAGTGTCTGCCAATCCTCTCCTTCAATCCCTACACTGGTCTCCATTCAGTGTCTGCCAACCCTCTCCTCCAATCCCTACACTGGTCTCCATTCAGTGTCTGCCACCCCTCTCCTCCAATCCCTACACTGGTCTCCATTCAGTGTCTGCCACCCCTCTCCTCCAATCCCTACACTGGTCTCCATTCAGTGTCTGCCAACCCTCTCCTCCAATCCCTACACTGGTCTCCATTCAGTGTCTGCCAACCCTCTCCTCCAATCCCTACACTGGTCTCCATTCAGTGTCTGCCAACCCTCTCCTCCAATCCCTACACTGGTCTCCATTTAGTGTCTGCCAACCCTCTCCTCCAATCCCTACACTGGTCTCCATTCAGTGTCTGCCAACCCTCTCCTCCAATCCCTACACTGGTCTCCATTCAGTGTCTGCCAACCCTCTCCTCCAATCCCTACACTGGTCTCCATTCAGTGTCTGCCAACCCTCTCCTCCAATCCCTACACTGGTCTCCATTCAGTGTCTGCCAACCCTCTCCTCCAATCCCTACACTGGTCTCCATTTAGTGTCTGCCAACCCTCTCCTCCAATCCCTACACTGGTCTCCATTCAGTGTCTGCCAATCCTCTCCTTCAATCCCTACACTGGTCTCCATTCAGTGTCTGCCAACCCTCTCCTCCAATCCCTACACTGGTCTCCATTCAGTGTCTGCCAACCCTCTCCTCCAATCCCTACACTGGTCTCCATTCAGTGTCCACCACCCCTCTCCTCCAATCCCTACACTGGTCTCCATTCAGTGTCTGCCAACCCTCTCCTCCAATCCCTACACTGGTCTCCATTCAGTGTCTGCCAACCCTCTCCTCCAATCCCTACACTGGTCTCCATTCAGTGTCTGCCAACCCTCTCCTCCAATCCCTACACTGGTCTCCATTCAGTGTCTGCCAACCCTCTTCTCCAATCCCTACACTGGTCTCCATTCAGTGTCTGCCAACCCTCTCCTCCAATCCCTACACTGGTCTCCATTCAGTGTCTGCCAACCCTCTTCTCCAATCCCTACACTGGCTCCCAATCACCCAGCAAATTCAATTCAAAATACTAACCACAACATACATTCAAAACTCTGCCCCGAGCTCCATCACCAATCTTGTCTCCAAATATCACCCAAATCCTCCTCTCCGCTCTTCTCAAGACCTCCTACTCTCAAGCTCTCTCATGTCCTCCTCACATCCTCTCCAGGATTTCTCCAGAGCCTCTCCCATCCTCTGGAACTCCCTACCTCCATCTATCCGGCTAGCCCCTACTCTTCTACCTTCAGACGATCCCTGAAAACTCATCTCTTCAGGAAAGCCGATCACGTCTCCAACTAATCTCCTCCCACTTCCATCAGTTCATCCCCCACAGTGACAACCTTTTATACCACCTGCCCCACCCTATTAGATTGTAAGCTCTTCCGAACAGGGCCCTCCTAATCCTCTTGTATTTTATTGTATTGTAACTGTATTGTCTCCTTTTATATTGTAAAGCGCTGTTGGCGCCGCATCAATCTTGTATAATAATAATAGAGAGAAGGAAATGGATGACGGCCCTGGAAGCTGCTTAATAAAAACAAGTCAGCAGAGGCCCCTCCATACTTCTGCCATGACAGGTCCTCTTCAGGATCTCTGAACTTGTCTTCTAATCACAGGTTTGAGGCGTCTTCAGTAATGCAGAAAATGTCCCATGAGGAGCTGGGCCGGTACAGAAGCAGCAGTCCATATTGCACACGTTCCGCACACGTAGTCCAGCTCTTTAGCTATTGGGTGTTGTAGCGACCGCCAGCTGAATACTGGAACTTATGTAGATATTCTCCAGCACACCAAAGATCATCAATGTCATCCAAATGTTTTATTTATTCAACAAAGATCACATCACAAAGCAGTGTAGTGCCACGCAGGACCCCTTTGTCAGGCATCTCATGAAGGGGTCCTGCGTGGCTCCCAAACGTGGCACTACACTGCTTTACAAGCCGGGGTCCAGTAACAGATATAGCAGGTAGGGATCAAGCAGAAAAGTAGTCAGTAAATAAGAGAAAGGTCAGTATCAAGTGGTAGTGGAGATACGGAGAGCTGCAGGTATGCAAAGGAGCAAGATATCTGCTGGAGAGAGCACAATCATCTGGCAGACAGGAAGTGCAAAGACATGGCTGAAATAGGAAGTTTATGGGAGGAGCAAAGAGTTCAAAGTTCACCAGAAACCAGGTGAAAGGTAAGATTATTCACTCTCGGCTCAGCAGGGAGATGTACTGCCAGACACAGCAGAGGTTGTGGCTTCAGATCCTGTTCATACTCATGGCGGCTTCCAGCTGTCTAGCAGACTATTGTCCTTCCATAGGAATAAACAGGTTAATGGCAATTCTTCCCACTAGGAGGCGCAGTGAAGACCCGAGGAGCAGAGATGGAGGTATTTCTACATGCCGCAGAAAACTTAGGAGGTTTAGGATTTATTTATAGGACAGCTGAGCTCTAAAGAAATATATAAATAATAATGGTGACTTTCCCATTTGACATTTATGTGTGAAGATTACAAATAATAAACGAAGTTATAGAAGTTCATAGATTCTGGTGAATGTAGAGGAAGGCGGAAGATATTATTGGATAAAAAGGGACTTTGTGATTTATGGAGAAATAAAGATATAAATGATTCTTCCCGTCTCCTCAGGCTTCTCTCAGGATTGCTTCCTCTCGGTCGGTGGGTTGGACACGTTGGCCAAGGTTCTCCTCCAGCTGGTGACCAATGTGCAGACAAGGGGGATGGACTCCATGTTGGCTGTGGTCGTATCAAAGACTTTGGATGCGTGTATCGCAGAGAACCGTAAGTCATCCTTATCTGTGGGCTGATGATAAAATCTCAGTGCAGAACTGTGGAGGAAACATGGAAGTTATACGATTGTCTTTTATTTTATCGGAAATCAAACAAAGAATGAAAAGGGGGCGACTGCTCTACTTTTCTGAAAGGGGCGGAGCTCCAGTACTTGCGTTTTGGTATCTTTGTTTCTCTTCAGATTCACAGATTCCTCTGAACATGAAGATCTCTCAGATTTGATTTATGATTTAAAGAATACATTATATTAGATCTGCTTACAAGTCACCCCTATGGGGGTCCATGTACACTGGGGGGAGGGGGGAGGGTACATCAATGGCAGAAGCTCTGGTAGGAAAAGCAGCATAAAATCGCAGATAGCGGCTCGTATTGCACCGAATTTAGGGGAGTATTTGGGGCATTTTTTATATAATCAAGTGCTGAGCTCTCCTAAACGCCACGTCAACATTTCTTCTACCAGAAACTTCCTTTAAAAAACGTACTTGTGATTATTTTGGGGGGTTTCTTTCGGTCTGAAAATGTTCTTCTACAAATATGAATGAAAAGAGGCCCAAAGATATATATAGATATATATAGAGGAACGTAAAGCTGGTTATACAGGCTGAAGACAGAAAACACCCGAGCTCTGTGTAATCAGCATTGTTTTATGCCCGGTGTTCAGGAGGCCTTGTGTACGGTGACGGGCGTTTTACTTCATGATAAAATATCTGTCACCACAGGGACAACAATCGTTTCTTATATATCCCATTCACACTGCAATGTTGCTCAGCTCTGTGCTGCAATACAATGCAGACATGCGACATTTTATCACAGCTCACCGAATCGCACTTCAATGTCTAGCAGCGTGCGCACGTCCCGACATTTAGTGAATGAGGTGTACATTTTGTACACTTCAAATAAAGCTGCTACAAAAAAAGGGGAGGGTGTGGTATACAGAATCGTGCACCACACTGCCCCCTAGCCAGCCGGAAACACACAGCAGCCGGAGCGCTCTGACTGCTCTGCAATCGCAATGTGATTTGTTACTTAAAGTGCATGTTAGGGAAAAAAAAAAAATCAGTAAATCTCTGAAATACATCTACCAAGCACAGGTATATACTGTATCCCACAAAAGTGAGTATATACATCTACCTAGCACAGGTATATACTGTATCTCATAAAAGTGAGTATATACATCTACCTAGCACAGGTATATACTGAGCTAGGTGCTGACAACACCGTGCCTCTGCTGCACTCAAATTCCAGAATCGTTGTCAGCTCTGCCTTCTGACTACAGAACTCTGTCCACCCCCCACCCTTCTCTGCCCCTCTCCTCCGCATACATCGATTTCTTCCCCGGCTATACAATGCTACTTCCTGATGCCCAAAAGTCTGCCCAGACATTGTGTGCAGGGAAAGGGTTTTTGGGATATGTAGTTCTGGTGGAAGTTTCCATGTCTGTTGGAATGAAGCTCCCAATAGCTGTCCCTGTAAGAATTCTACAAGCCGGATGATGATATCACAGGTAGTAATAAAGTCAGGTGTTCACTACAGGAAGAAGGTATAAGAAAACATTATATGGGGATTGGACATGTGCTAGAGGGGGTGTGGGGAGGAAATTGGGGAATGTGCCAGGGGAAACACTTCTAAGCTGCCGATAGCAATCAAAATCATCAAGTTTTGGACAGCCGCACTCCAAAGAAGTTTTTGCCCTTTATTCAAAAAGTGTCAACAAAAATACATGACACAGCAGAACGGACAAAAGAGCTTACGCGTTTCACACTACAAACAGTGCTTAATCAGCTACCCAAAGACCCCCCGACCACAACACACCAAAGACCCCCCGACCACAACACACCAAAGATCCCCCAGCCACAACGCACCCAAAGACCCCCCCGACCACAACACACCAAAGACCCCCCGACCACAACACACCAAAGACCCCCCGACCACAACACACCAAAGATCCCCCAGCCACAACGCACCCAAAGACCCCCCCGACCACAACACACCAAAGACCCCCTGACCACAACACACCCAAAGACCCCCCATCCACAACGCACCCAAAGACCCCCCGACCACAACACACCAAAGACCCCCCGACCACAACACACCAAAGATCCCCCAGCCACAACGCACCCAAAGACCCCCCCGACCACAACACACCAAAGACCCCCCGACCACAACACACCAAAGATCCCCCAGCCACAACGCACCCAAAGACCCCCCGACCACAACACACCAAAGACCCCCCGACCACAACACACCAAAGATCCCCCAGCCACAACGCACCCAAAGACCCCCCCGACCACAACACACCAAAGACCCCCCGACCACAACACACCAAAGACCCCCCGACCACAACACACCAAAGATCCCCCAGCCACAACGCACCCAAAGACCCCCCGACCACAACACACCAAAGATCCCCCGACTACAACACACCAAAGACCCCCCGACCACAACACACCAAAGATCCCCCGACTACAACACACCAAAGACCCCCCCGACCACAACACACCAAAGACCCCCTGACCACAACACACCCAAAGACCCCCCATCCACAACGCACCCAAAGACCCCCCCGACCACAACACACCAAAGACCCCCCGACCACAACACACCAAAGACCCCCCGACCACAACACACCAAAGATCCCCCAGCCACAACGCACCCAAAGACCCCCCGACCACAACACACCAAAGATCCCCCGACTACAACACACCAAAGACCCCCCGACCACAACACACCAAAGATCCCCCGACTACAACACACCAAAGACCCCCCCGACCACAACACACCAAAGACCCCCCGACCACAACACACCAAAGACCCCCCGACCACAACACACCAAAGATCCCCCAGCCACAACGCACCCAAAGACCCCCCCGACCACAACACACCAAAGACCCCCCGACCACAACACACCCAAAGACCCCCCGACCACAATGCACCAAAGACACCACAACGCACACAAAGACCCCCTGACCACAACGCACACAAAGACCCCCCGACCACAACACACCAAAGACCCCCCGACCACAACGCACACAAAGACCCCCCAACCACAACACACCAAAGACCCCCCGACCACAACACACCAAAGATCCCCCGACTACAACACACCAAAGACCCCCCGATCACAACACACCAAAGACCCCCCGATCACAACGCATCCAAAGACCCCCTGACCACAACACACCAAAGACCCCCCGATCACAACACACCAAAGACCCCCCGATCACAACACACCAAAGACCCCCGACCACAACGCACCCAAAGACCCCCCGACCACAACGCACCCAAAGACCCCCCGACCACAACGCACACAAAGACCCCCCAACCACAACACACCAAAGACCCCCCGACCACAACACACCAAAGATCCCCTGACCACAACACACCAAAGACCCCCCCGATCACAACACACCAAAGACCCCCTGACCACAACACACCAAAGACCCCCCGACCACAACACACCCAAAGACCCCCCGATCACAACACACCAAAGACCCCCCGATCACAACACACCAAAGACCCCCTGACCACAACACACCAAAGACCCCCCGACCACAACACACCCAAAGACCCCCCGACCACAATGCACCAAAGACACCACAACGCACACAAAGACCCCCTGACCACAACGCACACAAAGACCCCCCGACCACAACACACCAAAGACCCCCCGACCACAACGCACACAAAGACCCCCCAACCACAACACACCAAAGACCCCCCGACCACAACACACCAAAGATCCCCCGACTACAACACACCAAAGACCCCCCGATCACAACACACCAAAGACCCCCCGACCACAACGCATCCAAAGACCCCCTGACCACAACACACCAAAGACCCCCCGATCACAACACACCAAAGACCCCCGACCACAACGCACCCAAAGACCCCCCGACCACAACGCACCCAAAGACCCCCCGACCACAACGCACACAAAGACCCCCCAACCACAACACACCAAAGACCCCCCGACCACAACACACCAAAGATCCCCTGACCACAACACACCAAAGACCCCCCGACCACAATGCACCAAAGACACCACAACGCACACAAAGACCCCCTGACCACAACGCACACAAAGACCCCCCGACCACAACACACCAAAGACCCCCCGACCACAACGCACACAAAGACCCCCCAACCACAACACACCAAAGACCCCCCGACCACAACACACCAAAGACCCCCTGACCACAACACACCCAAAGACCCCCCATCCACAACGCACCCAAAGACCCCCCGACCACAACACACCAAAGACCCCCCGACCACAACACACCAAAGATCCCCCAGCCACAACGCACCCAAAGACCCCCCCGACCACAACACACCAAAGACCCCCCGACCACAACACACCAAAGACCCCCCGACCACAACACACCAAAGATCCCCCAGCCACAACGCACCCAAAGACCCCCCGACCACAACACACCAAAGATCCCCCGACTACAACACACCAAAGACCCCCCGACCACAACACACCAAAGATCCCCCGACTACAACACACCAAAGACCCCCCCGACCACAACACACCAAAGACCCCCTGACCACAACACACCCAAAGACCCCCCATCCACAACGCACCCAAAGACCCCCCGACCACAACACACCAAAGACCCCCCGACCACAACACACCAAAGATCCCCCAGCCACAACGCACCCAAAGACCCCCCCGACCACAACACACCAAAGACCCCCCGACCACAACACACCCAAAGACCCCCCGACCACAATGCACCAAAGACACCACAACGCACACAAAGACCCCCTGACCACAACGCACACAAAGACCCCCCGACCACAACACACCAAAGACCCCCCGACCACAACGCACACAAAGACCCCCCAACCACAACACACCAAAGACCCCCCGACCACAACACACCAAAGATCCCCCGACTACAACACACCAAAGACCCCCCGATCACAACACACCAAAGACCCCCCGATCACAACGCATCCAAAGACCCCCTGACCACAACACACCAAAGACCCCCCGATCACAACACACCAAAGACCCCCCGATCACAACACACCAAAGACCCCCGACCACAACGCACCCAAAGACCCCCCGACCACAACGCACCCAAAGACCCCCCGACCACAACGCACACAAAGACCCCCCAACCACAACACACCAAAGACCCCCCGACCACAACACACCAAAGATCCCCTGACCACAACACACCAAAGACCCCCGATCACAACACACCAAAGACCCCCTGACCACAACACACCAAAGACCCCCCGACCACAACACACCCAAAGACCCCCCGATCACAACACACCAAAGACCCCCCGATCACAACACACCAAAGACCCCCTGACCACAACACACCAAAGACCCCCCGACCACAACACACCCAAAGACCCCCCGACCACAATGCACCAAAGACACCACAACGCACACAAAGACCCCCTGACCACAACGCACACAAAGACCCCCCGACCACAACACACCAAAGACCCCCCGACCACAACGCACACAAAGACCCCCCAACCACAACACACCAAAGACCCCCCGACCACAACACACCAAAGATCCCCCGACTACAACACACCAAAGACCCCCCGATCACAACACACCAAAGACCCCCCGACCACAACGCATCCAAAGACCCCCTGACCACAACACACCAAAGACCCCCCGATCACAACACACCAAAGACCCCCGACCACAACGCACCCAAAGACCCCCCGACCACAACGCACCCAAAGACCCCCCGACCACAACGCACACAAAGACCCCCCAACCACAACACACCAAAGACCCCCCGACCACAACACACCAAAGATCCCCTGACCACAACACACCAAAGACCCCCCGACCACAATGCACCAAAGACACCACAACGCACACAAAGACCCCCTGACCACAACGCACACAAAGACCCCCCGACCACAACACACCAAAGACCCCCCGACCACAACGCACACAAAGACCCCCCAACCACAACACACCAAAGACCCCCCGACCACAACACACCAAAGACCCCCTGACCACAACACACCCAAAGACCCCCCATCCACAACGCACCCAAAGACCCCCCGACCACAACACACCAAAGACCCCCCGACCACAACACACCAAAGATCCCCCAGCCACAACGCACCCAAAGACCCCCCCGACCACAACACACCAAAGACCCCCGACCACAACACACCAAAGACCCCCCGACCACAACACACCAAAGATCCCCCAGCCACAACGCACCCAAAGACCCCCCGACCACAACACACCAAAGATCCCCCGACTACAACACACCAAAGACCCCCCGACCACAACACACCAAAGATCCCCCGACTACAACACACCAAAGACCCCCCCGACCACAACACACCAAAGACCCCCTGACCACAACACACCCAAAGACCCCCCATCCACAACGCACCCAAAGACCCCCCGACCACAACACACCAAAGACCCCCCGACCACAACACACCAAAGATCCCCCAGCCACAACGCACCCAAAGACCCCCCCGACCACAACACACCAAAGACCCCCCGACCACAACACACCCAAAGACCCCCCGACCACAATGCACCAAAGACACCACAACGCACACAAAGACCCCCTGACCACAACGCACACAAAGACCCCCCGACCACAACACACCAAAGACCTCCCGACCACAACGCACACAAAGACCCCCCAACCACAACACACCAAAGACCTCCCGACCACAACGCACACAAAGACCCCCCAACCACAACGCATCCAAAGACCCCCTGACCACAACACACCAAAGACCCCCCGATCACAACACACCAAAGACCCCCCGATCACAACACACCAAAGACCCCCGACCACAACGCACCCAAAGACCCCCCGACCACAACGCACCCAAAGACCCCCCGACCACAACGCACACAAAGACCCCCCAACCACAACACACCAAAGACCCCCCGACCACAACACACCAAAGATCCCCTGACCACAACACACCAAAGACCCCCCGATCACAACACACCAAAGACCCCCTGACCACAACACACCAAAGACCCCCCGACCACAACACACCCAAAGACCCCCCGATCACAACACACCAAAGACCCCCCGATCACAACACACCAAAGACCCCCTGACCACAACACACCAAAGACCCCCCGACCACAACACACCCAAAGACCCCCCGACCACAACACACCAAAGACCCCCCCGACCACAACACACCAAAGACCCCCCGACCACAATGCACCAAAGACACCACAACGCACACAAAGACCCCCTGACCACAACGCACACAAAGACCCCCCGACCACAACACACCAAAGACCCCCCGACCACAACGCACACAAAGACCCCCCAACCACAACACACCAAAGACCCCCCGACCACAACACACCAAAGACCCCCTGACCACAACACACCCAAAGACCCCCCATCCACAACGCACCCAAAGACCCCCCGACCACAACACACCAAAGACCCCCCGACCACAACACACCAAAGATCCCCCAGCCACAACGCACCCAAAGACCCCCCCGACCACAACACACCAAAGACCCCCCGACCACAACACACCAAAGACCCCCCGACCACAACACACCAAAGATCCCCCAGCCACAACGCACCCAAAGACCCCCCGACCACAACACACCAAAGATCCCCCGACTACAACACACCAAAGACCCCCCGACCACAACACACCAAAGATCCCCCGACTACAACACACCAAAGACCCCCCCGACCACAACACACCAAAGACCCCCTGACCACAACACACCCAAAGACCCCCCATCCACAACGCACCCAAAGACCCCCCGACCACAACACACCAAAGACCCCCCGACCACAACACACCAAAGATCCCCCAGCCACAACGCACCCAAAGACCCCCCCGACCACAACACACCAAAGACCCCCCGACCACAACACACCCAAAGACCCCCCGACCACAATGCACCAAAGACACCACAACGCACACAAAGACCCCCTGACCACAACGCACACAAAGACCCCCCGACCACAACACACCAAAGACCTCCCGACCACAACGCACACAAAGACCCCCCAACCACAACACACCAAAGACCTCCCGACCACAACGCACACAAAGACCCCCCAACCACAACGCATCCAAAGACCCCCTGACCACAACACACCAAAGACCCCCCGATCACAACACACCAAAGACCCCCCGATCACAACACACCAAAGACCCCCGACCACAACGCACCCAAAGACCCCCCGACCACAACGCACCCAAAGACCCCCCGACCACAACGCACACAAAGACCCCCCAACCACAACACACCAAAGACCCCCCGACCACAACACACCAAAGATCCCCTGACCACAACACACCAAAGACCCCCCGATCACAACACACCAAAGACCCCCTGACCACAACACACCAAAGACCCCCCGACCACAACACACCCAAAGACCCCCCGATCACAACACACCAAAGACCCCCCGATCACAACACACCAAAGACCCCCTGACCACAACACACCAAAGACCCCCCGACCACAACACACCCAAAGACCCCCCGACCACAATGCACCAAAGACACCACAACGCACACAAAGACCCCCTGACCACAACGCACACAAAGACCCCCCGACCACAACACACCAAAGACCCCCCGACCACAACGCACACAAAGACCCCCCAACCACAACACACCAAAGACCCCCCGACCACAACACACCAAAGATCCCCCGACTACAACACACCAAAGACCCCCCGATCACAACACACCAAAGACCCCCCGACCACAACGCATCCAAAGACCCCCTGACCACAACACACCAAAGACCCCCCGATCACAACACACCAAAGACCCCCGACCACAACGCACCCAAAGACCCCCCGACCACAACGCACCCAAAGACCCCCCGACCACAACGCACACAAAGACCCCCCAACCACAACACACCAAAGACCCCCCGACCACAACACACCAAAGATCCCCTGACCACAACACACCAAAGACCCCCCGACCACAATGCACCAAAGACACCACAACGCACACAAAGACCCCCTGACCACAACGCACACAAAGACCCCCCGACCACAACACACCAAAGACCCCCCGACCACAACGCACACAAAGACCCCCCAACCACAACACACCAAAGACCCCCCGACCACAACACACCAAAGATCCCCTGACCACAACACACCAAAGACCCCCCGATCACAACACACCAAAGACCCCCGACCACAACGCACACAAAGACCCCCCGACCACAACACACCCAAAGACCCCCCGACCACAACACACCAAAGACCCCCCGACCACAACGCACCCAAAGACCCCCCGACCACAACGCACCCAAAGACCCCCCGACCACAACACACCCAAAGACCCCCCGACCACAACGCACCCAAAGACCCCCCGACCACAACACACCAAAGACCCCCCCGACCACAACACACCAAAGACCCCCGACCACAACACACCAAAGACCCCCCGACCACAACACACCCAAAGACCCCCCGACCACAACGCACCCAAAGACCCCCCGACCACAACACACACAAAGACTCCCCGTTTTTACCATTGGGGTGAATCCTTATTCTGCGTTGTTCAGAGAACATCCCCGGATTATTCTACCATTCCTGAGGAGGGAAACACCCCCCATAACCGATAATGTCTTCACAGAGCACATCCCCCCCCCCAGACGATCGTTCTGTGCATTGCACAGGGGCCCTTCGCTGGCAGACATATCCCCACTCTGCAAACACTTCTCTGCAACCTCAGGAAGCTTTTCACTACCAAAACGGGTCTCACCCAGCGTCAGTCGGGCCGGTCAGCTCTATAGAGCGAGAGATCTAACACCGGGACACACAATGACAATACATATTAAAGTGATGTTCCGGCCGAAATGATACTTTTTAAATAAAAATCCCCCTATAATACACAAGCTTAATGTATTCTAGTAAAGTTAGTCTGTAAACTAAGGTCTGTTTTGTTGGTTTATAGCAGTAGTTTGTTATTTTATAAACTTACAGCAGGCCGTGGCCATCTTAAGTGTGGGCATCTGAAGCCAGACTGTATTTCTTCCTGGATCTCATCCTTGCAGATCTCGCACATGCTCAGTGCAGCACAAGCAGTGTACTAGGTTTCAGGTCAGGTTTCCATAGCAACAGCAGTGTCGGAGGAAGTTGCCGCCCCTTCCCAGAAGGCATTGCAAACAGGAAATGATGTGATGGGCCGCGGCCAGGGAGGAGGAAGTGAGAAATGAATACAGCAGATATACAGGAAGTGCTGAGAAAAAAAATTAAAAATATCCAATTTGTTTACAGTGCGCAGTTTAGTGAGGGATGCTGAAGAGTTGTAAAAGTGGGTGGAGCTCCACTATAAATACATCTTCATATAATTTCCACAACAAACCCGACCTGAATTACTGAAGGTTATATATCCCCCTCCCCCCCCAGACTTTTCTATTCAATTGTCCAGAAAAGACCCTGTGCAATTGATGTCCCCCATCCCCCTATTTTTCTAGAAACAAATCGCAGATTTGAGTACAAATAGTGCAAAAATAAGTGAAATAATCCAAAGACATTATTAGAACGTGATTTGTTCTGTGATCCCCCCTCCCCCCCCCATATAATAGACACATCGGGCTCCTGCTGTGTGACAGTGAATGGCAATCGAAATATTTCTTTAATCGGTTGGAATCCTCGATCTGTTTTTTCACACATTTTGAATGATCGTATTCTGTCCGCTGTTTGTTAAATGTGATTATTTTTTGTTGACAATAAAGCTGTGCGTTGTTCCTGTAGGCGGAGCTGTGCGTTGCCTGTCACAGTACGGCGTGGTATCGAGTCTGATCGCCTTGCTGGCCCACAGAAGTCTGAATCCCGAGGACAGGTTCAGCATTGTCCTCACTCTAGGGCACTGCACTGAGGACTGTGGTAAGTACCAGGACTTTCTATTACTGGTCAGGAATCTGTCACCCAATCACCAATCCCAGTCCTCTCCTCCTTTACCCACCTCCTGTGAGCCCAGGTCATCAATCCCCCCACCCCCTACTGTGGAGGCTGAAGAGAATCCCTAAAGTGGTGTCGCTCTTCAGTGTTCACCACCCGATAAAGAGGACCTGTTATGTTCAAAATGAACCAAAGATCCATAAAACAGGTTTGTGTGGATATTATTGTTATCAGAGGGTTGAGGCGCTCCGATGGAATTGGGGGGGGGGGGGGGGGGGGTACTGAGTTCAGAGCTGCGTTTTAGAAAGCAGCCAAGGAGAAAAGGTTTAATGTGAGAATAAGGAACGATGTACAGAGCACAGGGCGGAGGAACGGGGGAGGGGACACGCTGTGTAAAGTCCATTGCAGCCAATGTCAGTCATCTTCTTTCTTTGGGACTTTTGGGACTGCAGCCTCTTGTCATCTAGCAGTGTCTGCATGGTCTGAACTCATAACAATACGAAGATTGTCTTCCTTTTGTCAGCCTCCTATTGGAAGGAATCTGGAGGTACGTATACTGGAGACCAGGACTGGGAATATATTAAAGGCCACATTTCAGAAACGTTTATTAGTAAAATGCTGGAAAAGGAAAAGTGCAATTATTTCTTCTTCTACTACCAACTGCCTGACCTGGCCTGACCTGACCTGACCTGGCCTGACCTGACCTGATCTGACCTGGCCTGACCTGGCCTGACCTGACCTGATCTGACCTGGCCTGACCTGACCTGACCTGACCTGGCCTGACCTGACCTGACCTGATCTGACCTGGCCTGACCTGACCTGACCTGGCCTGACCTGACCTGACCTGGCCTGACCTGACCTGACCTGGCCTGGCCTGACCTGAGCTGATCTGACCTGACCTGGCCTGACCTGACCTGACCGGACCGGACCGGACCTGACCTGACCTGACCTGAGCTGATCTGACCTGACCTGATCTGACCTGACCGGACCGGACCGGACCTGATCTGACCAGACCTGACCTGGCCTGACCTGACCTGACCTGGCCTGACCTGACCTGACCTGACCTGAGCTGATCTGACCTGACCTGATCTGATCTGACCGGACCGGACTGGACCTGACCTGATCTGACCTGATCTAACCTGACCTGATCTGACCTGATCTGACCTGACCTGACCTGATCTGACCTGGCCTGACCTGACCTGACGTGACCTGACCTGACCCTGCAATGATGTCCTCTGAGATTGTATGAAAGTATCACATAAAAAGCCCTACGAAGGTAAATAATACGGGGCTGTGTGTCTGATACTGTCATGTAGGGGCTGGAAGGCAGTGTGTGTGATTCAGTGCTGTCAGACCTCGGGGGAGGGGGGCTCTGTATTGTATCTCTCAGTGCTGTCAGGCATCATCAGACCCCCATCTGGAGGAGGGTTCATCAGTCATCAGACCCCCATCTGAAGGAGGCGTCATCAGACCCCCGTCTGGAGGAGGAGTCATCGGACCCCCGTCTGGAGGAGGAGTCATCAGACCCCCGTCTGGAAGAGGAGTCATCGGGCCCCCGTCTGGAGGAGGAGTCATCGGACCCCCGTCTGGAGGAGGAGTCATCAGACCCCCGTCTGGAAGAGGAGTCATCGGGCCCCCGTCTGGAGGAGGAGTCATCCGACCCCCGTCTGGAGGAGGAGTCATCGGACCCCCGTCTGGAGGAGGAGTCATCAGACCCCCGTCTGGAAGAGGAGTCATCGGACCCCCTTTCTGGAGGAGGAGTCATCAGACCCCCGTCTGGAAGAGGAGTCATCGGACCCCCGTCTGGAGGAGGAGTCATCGGACCCCCGTCTGAAGGAGGAGTCATCGGACCCCCGTCTGGAGGAGGAGTCATCGGACCCCCGTCTGGAGGAGTCATCGGACCCCCGTCTGGAGGAGTCATCGGACCCCCGCACTGCAGAGATCAGCAATATTGTGATTACATTTTTTTCATCTTCAGGGACAACTCAGAGGGAAGGGGGAAGAGGACCCCAATGTCACATGACCGGCCTGAAAACTTCAGGAAAGTTTAAGTTAAGAATCCAGCATGGGTGGAAGGCTCTTGGGGGGAGGGGGAGGTTTTGGTGGTGGAGGGGGGGCTGGGCTCGGAGTTGGGCTTTAAGGAAAGTGGAATATTTCTTCCTTTGTTAGCTGTTCAGGTTTGATTGGAATGAATTTCTAAAGAACATTTCCTATGAAGTGTGATTAGTGGTGCTCTTCATATGTGTAGACCTCACACGGCGCTCGGATGTCTCGCTGGTAGAGAAGGCGCCTTCCCTACAAAGGACCCCATATAATGGATTGGCAGCACTCCGTGTGAGATAAATACCATTTGTTTTATCTTTCCTCTGCTGTTGCATTTTATTGATCGACGTGCTGGGCCGCCTAAAACATCGTTCGCTGTGTATCGCTGGGACAGCAACGATCAGACACACAATCATTTATGTCATCAGAATTTAATGAGCGTCTCATTCAACAGAACCGAATCAATACGAACTGCTGAGAGGCAACGGACTTCCCCTCATGATTCAGATTCTGACGGAGTCACAAGATGACGAGACTCACAAAGCTGCCACCTTCGTCCTTCAGAACTGCAGACATACAAGTAAGAGACGCTCAACTGTCACTTCTCACGCTGCAAATGTACTTCTGGGTAATAAAATGTATTCTGCTCCATTTCTTTGGTGAAAATCCCCCAAATCAGACAGTAATCGAGTCCACAAAGTATGGGATATATATCTGATCAATCGATCAATCCTGATGTACTGACGGCCGATCTCATTTCCTGAGATATAAAAACACCAGGACAATACAAATACCCCCACATGACCCTTTATGGAGAGTAGACAGTCCGAGGTGTTTAGTAGGAGGCATAACAAGGTTTTGAAGTTGTAATTTTTTGGGGAAATGAAGAAATGTAAAAAAAAAAATCTATTTTTACATACGATCCACCAGTGCAGCTTTATCATATAATATAACTGGAGTGATGATCGGGGACACTGACTGCTGACCGGCCAAAAAAAAAATCATATATATTTTTATTTTTACTACATTTTTTTTTAAAGATTTTTTTAACAAACTGTGACCAGAGCAATATAATAATGTGACCTCAGTAAGAATATACTACTCTGGGGAAGTGATCGGGATTGTTTTTACATTTCTATAATAAAGCATTTTACTGAATGAAACTGAATAATTCAGCTGTTTTGTTTTGATTAGCTGTGATTGGCCAGAGCTAATCATATGGTACAGATGGGCTGTGATTGGTCCTGTCTGTACCATGTGATCACACCGACCAATCACAGCTAGGAACACAATTGTACACAATGGATGACATGAAAGGAAGTCATCATTTTTGTTTATATCGCAAAAAATAAAAACCGCAGAGGTGATCAAATACCACCAAAAGAAAGTTCTATTTGTGGGAAAATCAATTTTATTTGGGTACAACGTCGCACGACCGCGCAATCGTCAGTTAAAGCGACGCAGTGCTGTATAACAAAAAATGGCCTGGTCATTAAGGGGGTAAAACCTTGCGGTCCTTAAGTGGTTAAAGTGGATGTAAACCCTAAATAGATCGTATTAGGTTGGCTGCAGCTCTGGGTGCCGTAATCAATTGCTGTTTATGTCTCAGTGCCGATTTATTTTCTTTTTATACTTTGTTGCTATACGCAGTCCACTGATTGGTGCGTGTCATCTGATTTCCTGAGGGGGGCGATAGAGAAGTAATATGTGCTGAAATGTCCTCCATCAGAAGTCTGTGTGACAGGAGCAGAATCAGAAGACGATTGTCACCCAATAACAGGAAGCGCCTGAACAAGGACCATCCTGGCGGGATCACCGGATATTATTGTAATGAAAGATTAAAAGTAAAATTCCGGGCTTTACCTGACTAGTCTTAAAAATGCTCCACCCCCCACCTATTCTGACTCACCTGTGTCAGAAATCTGTATACTTACCTGTTATCAGCCCACTCCAGCCAGGTCATGTGATCTCCCCTGTGTCAGCCAATGGCAGATTTGTATAAATCGATCTATAAATCGATCTATATATTGGTGATTACAGGGAGAGTGGAAACAATTCTACAAACTGAGATCCGCTACTTTCTACAAAGACTAAGAGAAAATGATTACATGTAAAATCTTCTGAATAAATCTACCAGTCAGGCCCATCCACTCCACATGCAGCGGGACGCATTTCTGACTTCCCAACATTCGCACAGACAGTCCAATCAAATCCGGGATATTCTATGGGCGCTCTTCACAATATTGCTGTGCCGTGAAATACAACAAGACGTATTTTTCTGCACTGCAAATACACAGAAATGCCCAAAAATGTGTGAAAACGCACATAGAAATGTGTGCCAAACGCATGTCACTGCGCATGCAAACATTCGGAGTGAAGGCACCATTTCTGGTGTGAATGGATGAAAGGTGAAGAAAGGAATAATACAAGGGGGGGGAGGGGACTCCACACTCCGATGATGGAAGTCTGGACTCTCAGGAATGGCTCTTCCACCCTTTATTCATGCTGGGAGATTCTCTGGCTTTTTACCCCCCTAATATTAGGGTCTGGTGGGGCGATTTATAGAACTATTACCAGCTTGGGGGTAATAATATTCTCTTTTCTTTGATTCATTTTTCCTCTCCCTGATTGCAGCTGAAATGTTGTCTCTGAGTGAAGAAACGCCAAATCCAGAACAGGCTGCGGCCTGGAAGATCCCGGAGAACCGCCATGATGAATTCTGGGAGAAAGCAAAAGAAATTTATCGCAAAATAGAATATCTACAGCAGCAGCATAATGAGGTAAGTGTGCGTGTAAAGGTGGCCATAACCAGCCCCAATATGACACTGGGGTAATTATTGGGGCATTTAGAGCCTCTTCAGGTGACGGGGGGTTCTCTTCATATCTCTCACTTCCTGAAAACCTCCATGTGATCCTTCCCTCCATTCTCCGAATGTCAGGAGCATTGTGGGTGTTTCATGTCATTAGATACTGCATAACGTCCTGTGATTTCATCGAGACCCTCCCCGTGTGTAGAGTCACTAGAAATGTGACAACTGGAATCCTAATAATTGTATTCAAGAGGAATTCAACTGAGAGCTGCGCTCAAAAATAGGCAAGTGCACTGATCCCAAGTATTGCTTGTGGTCTTCCTGCAGCTGCCCGTTCCTCACGAGGCCCATCTCACCCGTCTCACCCGTCTCACCCATGTCACCCGTCTCACCCGTCTCACTCGTCTCACTCGTCTCACCCGTCTCACCCATTTCACTCATCTCACCCGTCTCACCCATCTCACCCGTCTCACTTGTCTCACCCGTCTCACCCATCTCACTCGTCTCACTTGTCTCACTCATCTCACTCATCTCACCCGTCTCACTCGTCTCACCCGTCTCACTCGTCTCACCCGTCTCACTTGTCTCACCCCTCTCACCCGTCTCACCCCTCTCACCCGTCTCACTCGTCTCACCCGTCTCACTTGTCTCACCCGTCTCACTTGTCTCACCCGTCTCACTTGTCTCACCCCTCTCACCCGTCTCACCCCTCTCACCCGTCTCACTCGTCTCGCCCGTCTCACTTGTCTCACCCGTCTCACTTGTCTCACCCGTCTCACCCGTCTCACTTGTCTCACCCGTCTCACTCGTCTCACCCGTCTCACTCGTCTCACTCGTCTCGCCCGTCTCACTCGTCTCACCCGTCTTACTCGTCTCACTTGTCTCACCCGTCTCACTTGTCTCACCCGTCTCACTCGTCTCGCCCGTCTCACTTGTCTCACTTGTCTCACCCGTCTCACCCGTCTTACTCATCTCACCCGTCTCACTCAGGCTCCAGCTTGTATAGAAGCCGGGTGAACAGCAAGTTTTGTCAAAGCTTTTAAAGCACCATTCAGCTCCAGTGTGTAAACATTGAACACAGATCCTAATGGGAGGACCATGTGAAGCAAGCTGTAGATCGGGAAGATTACCGCACTTGTGATTATGAGAAAAGCTGTTAGCACCACAATTGACAAATATTGTGCAAAACTTTAAAAATCCAAAGTGTTGCGCTAAGCAATCCTTGCATTTAGTGATCATACGTATGTGCATATGTCAAAACACAATGGAAAAGAGATACAAAAGTCTAAAAAAAACTTAAAAAATAAAGAATTCATAACATGAATGTCCACAGAGGACCACCAATAATGTGCCCAGCAATGATCAACTTCACAGAAGTGCCTGAAGTGATGATCCATAAATAATGATAACATGGTGACAATCCCACCACCATGGATGTAGAGGGTACGCTTACCAGAGAGTGTGGACCCAAGTCACACAAGCGGAGGTAAGTAGACATCACATAGGGAAGCCCAATCAGAAAGGTCTGCTCCATTCCAGATGGGGAGATGCATTTGTACTGATGTTAAAGGAGGAGGACCTTATATATCATTTCTGAAGAAGTGATTGAATCGGATCCCTGGTGATTGGATCTCTGGTGATTGGATCTGATATCTGGTGATTGGATCTGATATCTGGTGATTGGATCTCTGGTGATTGGATCTGACCCCCAGTGATTGGATCTGATATCTGGTAATATGCTCTGACCCCCAGAGATTAGATCTGACCCCCGGTGATTGGATCTGACCCCCAGAGATTGGATCTGACCCCCAGAGATTGGATCTGACCCCCAGTGATTGGATCTGACCCCCGGTGATTGGATCTGATGCTTGGTGATTGGCTCTGACCCCTGGTGATTGAATCTAATATCTGGTGATTGGATCTAATATCTGGTGATTGGATCTGATCCCTGGTGATTGGATCTAATATCTGGTGATTGGATCTAATATCTGGTGATTGGATCTGATCCTCGGTGATTGGATCTGAACCCCGGTGATTGGATCTGACCCCCGGTGATTGGATCTGATTCCCGGTTGGATAATATTGGAGAAACAATAGAATTAATTTAGATTCAGTTTGTTGCACATTATGTTGGCTTTGCATATTTTTTATATTGTTTTTCTTTTTAGGATATTGCAAACATGGAGGAACCAGAAGGAAGTAGAGATAGGAGTCCTCATCGGAGACCAGCAGCCAATGCCGTGTTCACATTACCATTTATAAACAGCCATTCAAATCAGCAGAGAAATGATCCCAGTCTGGTGGGTTCCAATCAGAGATTACTGGAGAAGAGAAATGATCCCAGTCTGGTGGGTTCCAATCAGAGATTACTGGAGAAGAGTCTGGTGGGATCCAATCAGAGATTACTGGAGAAGAGTCTGGTGGGATCCAATCAGAGATTACTGGAGAAGAGTCTGGTGGGTTCCAATCAGAGATTACTGGAGAAGAGAAATGATCCCAGTCTGGTGGGATCCAATCAGAGATTACTGGAGAAGAGAAATGATCCCAGTCTGGTGGGTTCCAATCAGAGATTACTGGAGAAGAGTCTGGTGGGTTCCAATCAGAGATTACTGGAGAAGAGAAATGATCCCAGTCTGGTGGGATCCAATCAGAGATTACTGGAGAAGAGAAATGATCCCAGTCTGGTGGGATCCAATCAGAGATTACTGGAGAAGAGAAATGATCCCAGTCTGGTGGGATCCAATCAGAGATTACTGGAGAAGAGTAACAAACCTGCAGAGAAGTTACAGAATAATCCTCCCTGTGCTGGAAGTACAGAGCAGGGGGGCAGTGCACACAAGGTAGGTCATGTCTGTAGGTAGTTGTAGCCCCTTTAGGGTGAATTTAAGCTTTAACTGGTGGCTGTTTATATCTGACTGTATTTCAGATTTATAGATGGCTTTTTCCTTTCTTATCTACAGAAATTAATACATGGCTGGTCTGTGGGGAGAGTGCCCCCCGGGGTGGGGGTGGGGGGGGGTGTCGGGCTGATATTGTCTTTTCTCTATTCTGAGGCTGAGAAATCAGGAGAAAAGAGTCTTTGCCCCCCCCCATATGGAGAACAATGTAGGGGTTACCCCAAGTGAATCAAAAAAGAAATCCCTCATCATTCACAAACCTTGTTAAAAAAATGTAATATTTTTGTCACATATATCGCCGATACCGAAAAAAATGTGGAACTGGTTCTGAAGGTTCAAGGGTTCAGAAAAGCTCTGTCAGATCCCTGCCCCCCCCCCCCTCCCCAATCACTCTCTGTCAGATCCCTGCCCCCCCAATCACTCTCTGTCAGATCCCTGCCCCCCCCCCCCTCCCCAATCACTCTCTGTCAGATCCCTGCCCCCCCAATCACTCTCTGTCAGATCCCTGCCCCCCCAATCACTCTGTCAGATCCCTGCCCCCCCCCCGATCACTCTCTGTCAGATCCCTGCCCCCCCATCACTCTGTCAGATCCCTGCCCCCCCCCCCCCTCCCCAATCACTCTCTGTCAGATCCCTGCCCCCCCAATCACTCTGTCAGATCCCTGCCCCCCCCCGATCACTCTCTGTCAGATCCCTGCCCCCCCAATCACTCAGTCAGATCCCTGCCCCCCCCCCCCCCGATCACTCTCTGTCAGATCCCTGCCCCCCCAATCACTCTGTCAGATCCCTGCCCCCCCCCGATCACTCTCTTTCAGATCCCTGCCCCTCATCACTCTCTGTCAGATCCCTGACCCCCCCCCCCCCATCATTCTCTTTCAGATCTCTGGCCCCCCTCATTCTCTGTCAGATCTCTGGCCCCCCCTCATTCTCTTTCAGATCTTTGGCCCCCCCTCATTCTCTGTCAGATCTCTGGCCCCCCTCATTCTCTGTCAGATCCCTGCCCCCCCAATCACTCTGTCAGATCCCTGCCCCCCCCCGATCACTCTCTGTCAGATCCCTGCCCCCCCAATCACTCAGTCAGATCCCTGCCCCCCCCCCCCCGATCACTCTCTGTCAGATCCCTGCCCCCCCAATCACTCTGTCAGATCCCTGCCCCCCCCCCCCCATCATTCTCTTTCAGATCTCTGGCCCCCCTCATTCTCTGTCAGATCTCTGGCCCCCCTCATTCTCTGTCAGATCTCTGGTCCCCCCCCTCATTCTCTTTCAGATCTCTGGCCCCCCTCATTCTCTGTCAGATCTCTGGCCCCCCTCATTCTCTTTCAGATCTCTGGCCCCCCCTCATTCTCTGTCAGATCTCTGGCCCCCCCTCATTCTCTGTCAGATCTCTGGCCCCCCCTCATTCTCTGTCAGATCTCTGGCCCCCCCTCATTCTCTGTCAGATCTCTGGCCCCCCCTCATTCTCTGTCAGATCTCTGGCCCCCCATCACTCTCTGTCAGATCCCTGACCCCCCTCATTCTCTGTCAGATATCTGCCCCCCCGTTATTCTCTGTCAGATATCTGCCCCCCCGTTATTCTCTGTCAGATCTCTGGCCCCCCTCATTCTCTGTCAGATATCTGCCCCCTCATTCTCTGTCAGATCTCTGGCCCCCCGTTATTCTCTGTCAGATCTCTGGCCCCCCGTTATTCTCTGTCAGATCTCTGGCCCCCCTCATTCTCTGTCAGATCTCTGGCCCCCCTCATTCTCTGTCAGATCTCTGCCCCCCTCATTCTCTGTCAGATCTCTGGTCCCCCTCATTCTCTGTCAGATCTCTGGCCCCCCGTTATTCTCTGTCAGATCTCTGGTCCCCCTCATTCTCTGTCAGATCTCTGCCCCCCCTCATTCTCTGTCAGATCTCTGGTCCCCCTCATTCTCTGTCAGATCTCTGGCCCCCCGTTATTCTCTGTCAGATCTCTGCCCCCCCGTTATTCTCAGAATATAAGCCCATGTATGATCGATAAGAAGCTGACTACACACGAGTAGACGTGTCACTGAGAAGCACGGATGGGAAGCCCTCTGTCTGGCTCTGCGAGTCGCACACATCCAACGCCGTTTTCTAGATCAGCGACTCTTCAGCATTATTTCTTCTCTCCATAGAGAAAATAATAATCAGCTGGGGGTCTCAGAGATCAGAAATGCTGCTTAACACACCTCTCCATAGGCCGATCGTTGGTGGAGTGCAGTGATTGTATAGACTGGCTGGAGAGACGATTCATTGTGATGGATGATCGCTCTTATATCTGCCGCTGTATAATAGGGGGGTGTGCTGAGTGTCTCCTAACATATCGATTGTTATTTCTCCTCCTTCTCACCCACCATGACAACATTTTACAGTAATATATACTGTATATAGAATGTGCCTGTATATAGTATATACTGTATATATAGTGGCCCTTCATATACTTACATGGTGACCACTTCACCGATCTGGTAAATGCTCAGCAACAACTGGCTTTACAGCGGACTTTATGGCATACTTGGTCCTGCGGACCGGAGTCCGTCGGACAATTCGATCGTGTGTGGGCTTCTGCAGACTTTTTTTCCCCAAAAGTTTGACGGACCTGGAAATGAAACGTTTCAAATCTTTTTGACGGACTCGAGTCCGGTAGAAAAGTCTGTATGCTAGTCTGACGGACAAAAACCGACGCTAGGGCAGCTATTGGCTACTGGCTATGAACTTCCTTGTTTTAGTCCGGTGTACGTCATCACGTACGAATTCATCGGACTTTGGTTGATCGTGTGTAGGCAAGTCCGTTCATTCGGAAAGTCTGCCGTAAAGTCCGCTCGTGTGTACGCGGCATTAGAGATGCTCAGCTGGTATGAGGAACTAATGTGCACCAAGAGACCTTTTCCTACACCAATACATCACCACCGGCATGGACAATCCTCCAAAAAGTCACCACAATGAGTCTCCAATGTCACCAGACCGCAGCAAACCAGCAGCAGGATATCTGATGGTGACAGGCCTGAAGGGTAATCAATTATAGTAAAACGGTTCTCTGAACAAACAATGATTATTTAACAACAGAAAGACAAAAAATGACAGTCCTGACAATTTGCAGGCAACAAACGGGCAATCACACCCAGAGGTGGGCAACAAATTGGCCATGGATTCAATATGTGGGCAAGAAATGGGCAGTATTGATGATGTGTGCCCCAAAAACAAGCATAGGTTACAATAGTCGTGTAAAAAAAGGCCAATTGTTAGAACATTGAGTGTTTGTTATAATAGCTAATGTCGTGTTACCAATTAAAATGGAACATTCATCGGCACAAGAACAAGTCCAGGATAGATGAAAGGAACTTCTGTAACCCAGGAGCCATTAGGATTAAAGCCCATTGCACCCTAAAAATCGCTTTGAAAACCACCTTAAAGTAACCCTCTGATGCGGAGATATCAGTTCCTGTCTATGTATCTATACACTGTAAGTGCAAAGTGTTATGGTGACGCTCTTCAGGGGGGTCCATGAGACCCCGTACTCACAGAATGTCCTCAGTCTTCAGCCCAGGGTTTTTCAACATGGGAGACTGAGGACATCTTGTGGCAGAGAAGAGGTATTGCAAGGAAAAAGCACTAAAGCGATAAGTATTGCAATTTAAGCTGCTTTTTTTAGTTTGATTTAATTTTTTAAAATTATGTTTGAATTGGGCTTTAACAATCAGGTGTACCTAATAGAGTGATAACTGAGTGTTCACATATTCTGCATAGACGGCCGGGGCCAAAAGTTTTAAGAATGATACAAATATTCATTTTCACAAAGTCTGCGGCTTCAGTGTTTAGATATTTTTGTAAGATGTTACTATGGATACGGAAGTATAATGACATCATAATTGTCAGATGTTACTATGGGATACGGAAGTATAATGACATCATAAGTGTCAGATGTTACTATGGGATACGGAAGTATAATGACATCATAAGTGTCAGATGTTACTATGGGATACGGAAGTATAATGACATCATAATTGTCAGATGTTACTATGGGATACGGAAGTATAATGACATCATAAGTGTCAGATGTTACTATGGGATACGGAAGTATAATGACATCATAATTGTCAGATGTTACTATGGATACGGAAGTATAATGACATCATAATTGTCAGATGTTACTATGGATACGGAAGTATAATGACATCATAAGTGTCAGATGTTACTATGGGATACGGAAGTATAATGACATCATAAGTGTCAGATGTTACTATGGATACGGAAGTATAATGACATCATAATTGTCAGATGTTACTATGGATACAGAAGTATAATGACATCATAAGTGTCAGATGTTACTATGGGATACGGAAGTATAATGACATCATAAGTGTCAGATGTTACTATGGGATACGGAAGTATAATGACATCATAATTGTCAGATGTTACTATGGATACGGAAGTATAATGACATCATAATTGTCAGATGTTACTATGGATACGGAAGTATAATGACATCATAAGTGTCAGATGTTACTATGGGATACGGAAGTATAATGACATCATAAGTGTCAGATGTTACTATGGGAAGTTAATGAGAAGAGTCAATATTTGCAGTGATGACTCTTTTTTCCTGACCTCTGTAATTCCCCCGGCATGCTGTCACTCAACTTCTGGGCCACACCCTGACTGATGGCCCCCCCCCCCATACTTCTATAATCAATGGTTGGAGTTTGTCAGAATTTGTGGGTTTTTTTTCCCCCGCCTCCTGAGGATTGACCACAAGTTCTCAATGGGATTCAGGTCTGGGGAGTTTCCTGGCCATGGACCCAAAACCTCCATGTTTTGTTCCTCAAGCCAATTGTTTATGACTTTTTCCTGATGGCAAGGTGCTCCATCATGCTGGAGAAGGCATTGTTCATCACCAAACTGTTCTTGGATGGTTGGGAGAAGTTGCTCTTGGAGGATGTTTTTGTACCCTTGTTTATTCATGGCGGTGTGTGAGTGAGCCCCCCCCCCCCACACACATGCACATGAATGACCTCAGGAGGCATGACACAGGACTGATAGCAGCACTCACCCCAAACAATGGGAAAGGGGATTCATCAGAGTAAATGATCCCCCCCCCCAGTCCTCAGCGTCCAATCCCTGGACCTTCTGCAGAATATCAGTCTGTCCCGTTGTTTTCCTGGAGAGAAGTGACTTCTTTGCTGCCCTTCCTGACAACAGACCATCCTCCAAAAGTCTTCTCCTCACTGTGTGCCGATGTCCTCACACCTGCCTGCCACCATTCCTCAGCAAACTCTGCACTGGTGGTGACCCCATCCCCCACCTCCCTCTGCACTGGTGGTGCCCCCATTCCCCACCTCCCTCTGAAATGGTGGTGCCCCAATTACCCCCCCCCCCCCACCCCCATCTGCACTGGTGGTGCCGCCATCCCCCCACCTCCCTCTGCACTGGTGGTGCCCCCATCCCCCCCCCTCTCTGCACTGGTGGTGCCCCCATCCCCCACCTCCCTCTGCACTGGTGGTGCCCCCATTCTCCACCTCCCTCTGAAATGGTGGTGCCCCAATTACCCCCACCCCCACCCCCATCTGCACTGGTGGTGCCGCCATCCCCCCACCTCCCTCTGCACTGGTGGTGCCCCCATCCCCCCCCTCTCTGCACTGGTGGTGCCCCCATCCCCCCCCCTCTCTGCACTGGTGGTGCCCCCATCCCCCCCCCTCTGCACTGGTGGTGCCCCCATCCCCCCCCCCTCTCTGCACTGGTGGTGACCCCATCCCCCACCTCCCTCTGCAATGGTGGTGCACCCATTCCCCACCTCCCTCTGAAATGGTGGTGCCCCAATTACCCCCCCCCACCCCCATCTGCACTGGTGGTGCCCCCATCCCCCACCTCCCCCTGCAGTGGTGATGCCCCAATTACCCCCCCCCCCTGCACTGGTGAAAAGAGGGACTTCATCTGATCGCTCTTCATAACATTCTGGAGTAGATGAAAATTGTGACAATTCATATTTGTGTCATTCTCAAGACTTTTGGCCCCGGCTGTACTCACACCATATATACACACACACAGAATATTATATATATATATATATACACACACACTATATATACACACACACAGAATATTATATATATATATACACACAGAATATTATATATATATATATACACAGAATATTATATATACACACACAGAATATTATATATATATATACACACAGAATATTATATACACACACACACTATATACACGCCTGTGTACACTGTATGTATTCTAGTTGCTTTGCTGTGTTGTAGTATTTGATTATGTCATCTATAAATGATTCATATCTAGGATAAAGCAAGTCTCGGCGTCCCCCCAGACATCGCGGCGGTTCCACCATCGGCCTCCTGTAATAGAAGTGACAGGCATTGGGCTGTACAGGAATCACACACAGGCCCGATGTGCAGAGATAGGAGCTACAAGTCTGACTCCTCCAGAAAGAATCCGTCTTCCAAACACGCAGCCACCCAGACCGCCGAACATCACATGACCGACCTCCAGCCATACACGGAGCTTGTAGAGGAAGGAGAGCAGACCAATCCTCGCAGGCATTCTCCTTCTAATTCAAGGTATAAAGTGCTGCTTGTTAAAGAAGAACTCCACAAAACATTTTGCAGTAGAGTTTGGGGAGGTAGGTAACTTACCTGCCATAGATAGAACACAGCTACAGAATATTGGCTTTCCCGACAGTTTACCTGCCACCCATACGTTCCCGGCGCTCTGATATTATTTAAGGTCTAAATCTATGGAGCCAACCACAATGTAGAGTAGAGTGTCAGGATCACAATGTAGAGTGTCGGGATCACAATGTAGTGTAGAGTATCGGGATCACAATGCAGAGTAGAGTATCGGGATCACAATGCGGAGTAGAGTGTCAGGATCACAATGCGGAGTAGAGTGTCAGGATCACAATGCAGAGTAGAGTGTCGGGATCACAATGCGGAGTAGAGTGTCGGGATCACAATGTAGAGTGTCCGGATCACAATGTAGTGTAGAGTATCGGGATCACAATGCAGAGTAGAGTATCGGGATCACAATGCAGAGTAGAGTGTCGGGATCACAACGCGGAGTAGAGTGTCGGGATCACAATGCGGAGTAGAGTGTCGGGATCACAATGTAGAGTAGAGTGTCGGGATCACAATGCGGAGTAGAGTGTCGGGATCACAATGCGGAGTAGAGTGTCGGGATCACAATGCGGAGTAGAGTGTCGGGATCACAATGCGGAGTAGAGTGTCGGGATCACAATGCGGAGTAGAGTGTCGGGATCACAATGCGGAGTAGAGTGTCCGGACCACAATGCGGAGTAGAGTGTCGGGATCACAATGCGGAGTAGAGTGTCGGGATCACAATGCGGAGTAGAGTGTCGGGATCACAACGCGGAGTAGAGTGTCGGGATCACAATGCGGAGTAGAGTGTCGGGATCACAATGCGGAGTAGAGTGTCGGGATCACAATGCGGAGTAGAGTGTCGGGACCACAATGCGGAATAGAGTGTCGGGATCACAATGCGGAGTAGAGTGTCGGGATCACAATGCGGAGTAGAGTGTCGGGATCACAATGCGGAGTAGAGTGTCGGGATCACAACGCGGAGTAGAGTGTCGGGATCACAATGCGGAGTAGAGTGTCGGGATCACAATGCGGAGTAGAGTGTCGGGATCACAATGCGGAGTAGAGTGTCGGGACCACAATGCGGAGTAGAGTGTCGGGATCACAATGCGGAGTAGAGTGTCGGGATCACAATGCGGAGTAGAGTGTCGGGATCACAACGCGGAGTAGAGTGTCGGGATCACAACGCGGAGTAACGTGTCGGGATCACAACGCGGAGTAGAGTGTCGGGATCACAATGCAGAGTAGAGTGTCAGGATCACAATGCGGAGTAGAGTGTCGGGATCACAATGCGGAGTAGAGTGTCGGGATCACAATGCAGAGTAGAGTGTCGGGATCACAACGCGAAGTAGAGTGTCGGGATCACAACGCGAAGTAGAGTGTCGGGATCACAATGCGGAGTAGCGTGTCGGGATCACAATGCGGAGTAGAGTGTCGGGATCACAATGCGGAGTAGAGTGTCGGGATCACAATGCGGAGTAGAGTGTCGGGATCACAATGCGGAGTAGAGTGCCGGGATCACAATGCGGAGTAGAGTGCCGGGATCACAATGCGGAGTAGAGTGCCGGGATCACAATGCGGAGTAGAGTGCCGGGATCACAATGCGGAGTAGAGTGCCGGGATCACAATGCGGAGTAGAGTGTCGGGATCACAATGCGGAGTAGAGTGCCGGGACCACAATGCGGAGTAGAGTGTCGGGATCACAACGCGGAGTAGAGTGTCGGGACCACAATGCGGAGTAGAGTGTCGGGATCACAATGTAGAGTAGAGTGTCCGGATCACAATGTAGAGTGTCCGGACCACAATGTAGAGTGTCGGGATCACAATGTAGAGTATCGGGATCACAATGTAGAGTGTCGGGATCACAATGCGGAGTAGAGTGTCGGGACCACAATGCGGAGTAGAGTGCCGGGATCACAATGTAGAGTGTCCGGATCACAATGTAGTGTAGAGTATCGGTATCACAATGCAGAGTAGAGTATCGGGATCACAATGCAGAGTAGAGTGTTGGGATCACAATGCGGAGTAGAGTGTCGGGATCACAATGCGGAGTAGAGTGTCGGGATCACAACGCGGAGTAGAGTGTCGGGATCACAACGCGGAGTAGAGTGTCGGGATCACAATGCGGAGTAGAGTGTCGGGATCACAACGCGGAGTAGCGTGTCGGGATCACAACGCGGAGTAGAGTGTCGGGATCACAACGCGGAGTAGAGTGTCGGGATCACAATGCGGAGTAGAGTGTCGGGATCACAATGCGGAGTAGAGTGTCGGGATCACAACGCGGAGTAGAGTGTCGGGATCACAACGCAGAGTAGAGTGCCGGGATCACAACGCAGAGTAGCGTGTCGGGATCACAACGCGGAGTAGAGTGTCGGGATCACAATGCAGAGTAGAGTGTCGGGATCACAATGCGGAGTAGAGTGTCGGGATCACAATGCGGAGTAGAGTGTCAGGATCACAATGCGGAGTAGAGTGTCGGGATCACAATGCGGAGTAGAGTGTCGGGATCACAATGCGGAGTAGAGTGTCGGGATCACAATGCAGAGTAGAGTGTCGGGATCACAACGCGGAGTAGAGTGCCGGGATCACAATGCGGAGTAGAGTGTCGGGACCACAATGCGGAGTAGAGTGCCGGGATCACAATGCGGAGTAGAGTGTCGGGACCACAATGCGGAGTAGAGTGTCGGGACCACAATGCGGAGTAGAGTGCCGGGACCACAATGCGGAGTAGAGTGCCGGGACCACAATGCGGAGTAGAGTGCCGGGATCACAATGCGGAGTAGCGTGTCGGGATCACAATGCGGAGTAGAGTGCCGGGATCACAATGCGGAGTAGAGTGTCGGGACCACAATGCGGAGTAGAGTGCCGGGACCACAATGCGGAGTAGAGTGCCGGGACCACAATGCGGAGTAGAGTGCCGGGACCACAATGCGGAGTAGAGTGTTGGGATCACAATGCGGAGTAGAGTGTCGGGATCACAATGCGGAGTAGAGTGCCGGGATCACAATGCGGAGTAGAGTGCCGGGATCACAATGCGGAGTAGAGTGTCGGGATCACAATGCGGAGTAGAGTGTCGGGATCACAATGCGGAGTAGAGTGTCGGGATCACAATGCGGAGTAGAGTGCCGGGACCACAATGCGGAGTAGAGTGTCGGGATCACAATGCGGAGTAGAGTGTCGGGACCACAATGCGGAGTAGAGTGTCGGGACCACAATGCGGAGTAGAGTGTCGGGACCACAATGCGGAGTAGAGTGTCGGGACCACAATGCGGAGTATAACATTGTATAACTGTTATACAAGCTGTACACTCACTACTTTACATTGTAGACAAGTGTCATTTCTTCAGTGTTGTCACATGAAAAGAGAGAAGAAAAGATTTACACAAATGTCACTGAGGGGTGTACTTACTTTTGTCTGATGTTGTATATATCTGTATACAGGAGGACTGGCTCCTCGATGTATTTCTATGTATACTGTGATTATATGAATGGTGAGTGTGAATGTTCTATAATGGAATACAATCGGTACTTTGTATTCAGCACCTGAGATTGGAGACGTTTGTCTTGTGAAAATCCTATAAAAAGCTACAAAAGGAAGAATTGCAGAGATATAAAGAAAGGAGGTGATGTGAGGAATTGTCATCGGATGTGATGATTAGAATAATCGTCTCTAACAATATCTCTGCCGGGTCTTTTATAGGAGCAACGCGGCTGGAGAATCCCCTTCAATCAGAAGAAGAATGAATACGGGTGAATATGGAGGTTATAATCAGATGGAAATATAAAGATGATGGTTTCCTTTTCGTATCATTAGAAGTCCCAGTTTACATCGATCGGTAGGACGAATGTAACCAATGATCAAATCCTGCAATTCCAGGAAATAAACGTTCCTCTTCTTTCCTCTTCATATAAGGAAATGGAGTTCCCTCCTGTGACCTACAACCTGGGAAATGATGTCCTTGTCTCCAGCATTGTGGATGTTTCATAATATTAGAGATTGCAGAGCGTCAGTTGTATGTAATCCGTCTCCCTAATACTTGGATGTTGTCAGTATGAAGTTCAGACATCTGGAGGTACCGACATAAACCTTCAGCAGCCATTTATACCGATCGTTTCCAGATAAATGACAGCTGACACCGATCAGCCATAACATTATGACCACCCAACTAATATTGAGTATAGAGCAGCCCTGAGCCATTGAGGTGTGGACCCCCAAGTACCATCCAATGGCAGGACCCCCAAGTACCATCCAATGGCAGGACCCCCAAGTACCATCCAATGGCAGGACCCCCAAGTACCATCCAATGGCAGGACCCCCAAGTACCATCCAATGGCAGGACCCCCAAGTACCATCCAGTGGCAGGACCCCCAAGTACCATCCAATGGCAGGACCCCCAAGTACCATCCAATGGAAGGACCCCCAAGTACCATCCAATGGCAGGACCCCGGGGCATCTCTTCCCCGGCCACCGACATGATGTACAAGAAAACATCATTCATCAGACCACCTCCTTCCGTTCCTCCGTACTCCACTCCTGAGGTTCATGTGACCCTTGTAGAAGTTTTTGGCTATGGACTCGGGTCACCATGGGCTTCACAGCCCCAAAAACAACAAACTCTGATACCCATTTTTTCTGCTTTCACCACATCAACTTCATGGACAACATGTTCACTTGCTGCCTAATATATCCCACCAATTTTCAGATGCCATTGTAACCAGATATTCCCTTTACCGGTCATAATGTTATGGCTGATCGGTGTATTTCAGGAAGCTAAGCTGCAGCCATTCCTACCAAAGATTATCCCCTCCCCCCACCTCCAGTGTCCTTTTATACCTGAACATCAGGCAAAACCTACAACACTTACTGATACCCCTCGCTGCCCCTTCACCTTCCTATTGGCCGCTGAGCAGTGATGGGCCAGTAAGAATGTGGGTGGGGGAGGTAGCAGAAAACTCCCCCTCTTCTCGGATTCCCCTCTTCTCGGATCCCCCTCTTCTCGGATCCCCCTCTTTTCAGGTCCCCCTCTTCTCGGATCCTCCTCTTCTCGGGTCCCCCTCTTCTCGGATCCCCCTCTTCTCGGATCCTCCTCTTCTCGGGTCCCCCTCTTCTCGGATCCCCCTCTTCTCGGATCCTCCTCTTTTCGGGTCCCCCTCTTCTCGGGTCCCCCTCTTCTCGGATTCCCCTCTTCTCGGATCCCCCTCTTCTCGGATCCCCCTCTTTTCAGGTCCCCCTCTTCTCGGATCCTCCTCTTCTCGGGTCCCCCCCTTCTCGTATCCCCCCCTTCTCGGATCCTCCTCTTCTCCGGTCCCCCTCTTTTCGGATCCCCCTCTTTTCGGGCCCCCCTCTTCTCGGATCCTCCTCTTCTCGGGTCCCCCTCTTCTCAGATCCTCCTCTTCTCGGGTCCCCCTCTTCTCGGATCCTCCTCTTCTCGGGTCCCCCTCTTCTCGGATCCTTCTCTTCTCGGGTCCCCCTCTTCTCGGGTCCTCCTCTTCTCGGGTCCCCCTCTTCTCGGATCCTCCTCTTCTCGGGTCCCCCTCTTCTCGGGTCCTCCTCTTCTCGGGTCCCCCTCTTCTCGGATTCCCCTCTTCTCGGATCCCCCTCTTCTCGGATCCTCCTCTTCTCAGGTCACCCTCTTCTCAGGTCACCCTCTTCTCAGATCCTCCTCTTCTCGGGTCCCCCTCTTCTCGCATCCCCCTCTTTTCGGGTCCCCCTCTTTTCGGGTCCACCTCTTCTCGGATCCCCCTCTTCTCGGATCCTCCTCTTTTCAGGTCCCCCTCTTCTCGGATCCTCCTCTTCTCGGGTCCCCCTCTTCTCGGATCCTCCTCTTTTCGGGTCCCCCTCTTCTCGGGTCCCCCTCTTCTCGGATTCCCCTCTTCTCGGATCCCCCTCTTCTCAGATCCTCCTCTTCTCAGGTCACCCTCTTCTCAGATCCTCCTCTTCTCGGGTCCCCCTCTTCTCGCTTCCCCCTCTTTTCGGATCCTCCTCTTCTTGGATCCCCCTCTTCTCGGATCCCCCTCTTTTCAGGTCCCCCTCTTCTCGGATCCTCCTCTTCTCGGGTCCCCCTCTTCTCGGATCCCCCTCTTCTCGGATCCTCCTCTTCTCGGGTCCCCCTCTTCTCGGATCCCCCTCTTTTCGGGTCCCCCTCTTCTCGGATCCCCCTCTTCTCGGGTCCTCCTCTTCTCGGATCCTCCTCTTCTCCGGTCCCCCTCTTCTCGGATCCTCCTCTTCTCGGGTCCCCCTCTTCTCGGATCCTCCTCTTCTCCTGTCTCCCTCTTCTCGGGTCCCCCTCTTCTCGGATCCTCCTCTTCTCGGGTTCCCCTCTTTTCGGGTCCTCCTCTTCTCAGATCCCCCTCTTCTCGGATCCCCCTCTTCTCGGATCCCCCGCCGGCGCTCCTGGCTCCTCTTCTCTGTTCAGCACCCCCCACAGGAAGCTTTCCATGGGGGCACTCTTGTGTGCTCGCTCCTGAGCCCCGCTGCAATATCCATTGACACAAAGGGAGAATGGGTCCCACCCCCCCACTCCTTCATCATTGGCTTTGAATGACAGCACTGGGAGCCAATGGCATTTGGTGCCCCAGTAAAGCCAATGAGACCTGGAAGTGATCGGAGAGAAGAGCTGCAGATGGGCACAGCAATGGATCGAATAAGAGCTCAGGTAAGTAAAGGGGGAGGGGCAATACTGAGGCCTAAACATTTCTTATCATAATATAAGGAATACATGAAAGTAAATAATGTTTAGTCTGAAGATCCTCCATTGAAAAGTCATGAAGTGGAATCTTAGATTCTGCGTCATTCTTAAGATGATATGAAGGTTCTCTTCATAGTTTAGATCTCATTTATAACAACAAAACTTCATTTATAACAACAAAACTTTATTTATAACAACAAAACTTCATTATAACCATGAAATTAAAGGACCAATAAAATGCTGTTTTTTTCTAAATATTTAACCTCTTCAGATCCGATGTCTTTATGTGCGGAAATCATCAGCGAGGAGATCAGCAGCGTTCTCAGATCTCATATCTCACAGGCCCGGCTGAGGTGTTCAGGTAATACGCCGATGACGACTGAGATCAGAACAAGGAGACGATGACTGAGATCAGAACAAAGAGATGACTGAGATCAGAACAAGGAGACGATGACCGAGATCAGAACAAAGAGATGATGACTGAGATCAGAACAAGGAGACGATGACCGAGATCAGAACAAGGAGATGACTGAGATCAGAACAAGGAGATGATGACTGAGATCAGAACTAGGAGACGATGACTGAGATCAGAACAAGGAGACGATGACCGAGATCAGAACAAGGAGATGACTGAGATCAGAACAAGGAGATGATGACTGAGATCAGAACAAAGAGACGATGACTGAGATCAGAACAAGGAGACGATGACCGAGATCAGAACAAGGAGATGACTGAGATCAGAACAAGGAGACGATGACCGAGATCAGAACAAGGAGATGACTGAGATCAGAACAAGGAGACGATGACCGAGATCAGAACAAGGAGACGATGACCGAGATCAGAACAAGGAGATGACTGAGATCAGAACAAGGAGATGATGACTGAGATCAGAACAAAGAGACGATGACCGAGATCAGAACAAAGAGATGATGACTGAGATCAGAACAAGGAGACGATGACCGAGATCAGAACAAGGAGATGACTGAGATCAGAACAAGGAGATGATGACTGAGATCAGAACTAGGAGACGATGACTGAGATCAGAACAAGGAGACGATGACCGAGATCAGAACAAGGAGATGACTGAGATCAGAACAAGGAGATGATGACTGAGATCAGAACAAAGAGACGATGACTGAGATCAGAACAAGGAGACGATGACCGAGATCAGAACAAGGAGATGACTGAGATCAGAACAAGGAGACGATGACCGAGATCAGAACAAGGAGATGACTGAGATCAGAACAAGGAGACGATGACCGAGATCAGAACAAGGAGACGATGACCGAGATCAGAACAAGGAGATGACTGAGATCAGAACAAAGAGACGATGACTGAGATCAGAACAAGGAGACGATGACCGAGATCAGAACAAGGAGACGATGACTGAGATCAGAACAAGGAGACGATGACCGAGATCAGAACAAGGAGACGATGACTGAGATCAGAACAAGGAGACGATGACCGAGATCAGAACAAGGAGACGATGACTGAGATCAGAACAAGGAGACGATGACTGAGATCAGAACAAAGAGATGACTGAGATCAGAACAAGGAGACGATGACTGAGATCAGAACAAGGAGACGATGACCGAGATCAGAACAAGGAGATGATGACTGAGATCAGAACAAAGAGATGACTGAGATCAGAACAAGGTGACGATGACTGAGATCAGAACAAGGAGACGATGACCGAGATCAGAACAAGGAGACGATGACTGAGATCAGAACAAGGAGACGATGACCGAGATCAGAACAAGGAGACGATGACCGAGATCAGAACAAGGAGACGATGACTGAGATCAGAACAAGGAGACGATGACCGAGATCAGAACAAAGAGACGATGACTGAGATCAGAACAAGGAGACGATGACCGAGATCAGAACAAAGAGATGACTGAGATCAGAACAAGGAGACGATGACTGAGATCAGAACAAGGAGACGATGACTGAGATCAGAACAAAGAGACGATGACTGAGATCAGAACAAGGAGACGATGACTGAGATCAGAACAAGGAGACGATGACTGAGATCAGAACAAGGAGACGATGACCGAGATCAGAACAAGGAGATGATGACCGAGATCAGAACAAGGAGATGATGACCGAGATCAGAACAAGGAGATGACTGAGATCAGAACAAGGAGACGATGACCGAGATCAGAACAAGGAGACGATGACCGAGATCAGAACAAGGAGATGACTGAGATCACAACAAAGAGACGATGACTGAGATCAGAACAAGGAGACGATGACCGAGATCAGAACAAGGAGACGATGACTGAGATCAGAACAAGGAGACGATGACCGAGATCAGAACAAGGAGACGATGACTGAGATCAGAACAAGGAGACGATGACCGAGATCAGAACAAGGAGACGATGACTGAGATCAGAACAAGGAGACGATGACTGAGATCAGAACAAAGAGATGACTGAGATCAGAACAAGGAGACGATGACTGAGATCAGAACAAGGAGACGATGACCGAGATCAGAACAAGGAGATGATGACTGAGATCAGAACAAAGAGATGACTGAGATCAGAACAAGGAGACGATGACTGAGATCAGAACAAGGAGACGATGACCGAGATCAGAACAAGGAGACGATGACTGAGATCAGAACAAGGAGACGATGACCGAGATCAGAACAAGGAGACGATGACCGAGATCAGAACAAGGAGACGATGACTGAGATCAGAACAAGGAGACGATGACCGAGATCAGAACAAAGAGACGATGACTGAGATCAGAACAAGGAGACGATGACCGAGATCAGAACAAAGAGATGACTGAGATCAGAACAAGGAGACGATGACTGAGATCAGAACAAGGAGACGATGACTGAGATCAGAACAAAGAGACGATGACTGAGATCAGAACAAGGAGACGATGACTGAGATCAGAACAAAGAGACGATGACTGAGATCAGAACAAGGAGACGATGACTGAGATCAGAACAAGGAGACGATGACTGAGATCAGAACAAGGAGACGATGACCGAGATCAGAACAAGGAGATGATGACCGAGATCAGAACAAGGAGATGATGACCGAGATCAGAACAAGGAGATGATGACCGAGATCAGAACAAGGAGACGATGACCGAGATCAGAACTAGGAGATGATGACCGAGATCAGAACAAGGAGATGATGACCGAGATCAGAACAAGGAGACGATGACCGAGATCAGAACAAGGAGACGATGACCGAGATCAGAACAAGGAGACGATGACCGAGATCAGAACAAGGAGATGATGACTGAGATCAGAACAAGGAGACGATGACTGAGATCAGAACAAGGAGACGATGACTGAGATCAGAACAAGGAGACGATGACCGAGATCAGAACAAGGAGATGATGACTGAGATCAGAACAAGGAGATGACTGAGATCAGAACAAGGAGACGATGACCGAGATCAGAACAAGGAGACGATGACCGAGATCAGAACAAGGAGACGATGACCGAGATCAGAACAAGGAGACGATGACCGAGATCAGAACTAGGAGACGATGACCGAGATCAGAACAAGGAGACGATGACCGAGATCAGAACTAGGAGATGATGACCGAGATCAGAACAAGGAGACGATGACCGAGATCAGAACAAGGAGACGATGACCGAGATCAGAACTAGGAGACGATGACCGAGATCGGAACAAGGAGATGATGACCGAGATCAGAACAAGGAGACGATGACCGAGATCAGAACAAGGAGACGATGACCGAGATCAGAACAAGGAGACGATGACCGAGATCAGAACAAGGAGACGATGACTGAGATCAGAACAAAGAGATGACTGAGATCAGAACAAGGAGACGATGACCGAGATCAGAACAAGGAGACGATGACCGAGATCAGAACAAGGAGACGATGACCGAGATCAGAACAAGGAGACGATGACCGAGATCAGAACAAGGAGACGATGACCGAGATCAGAACAAAGAGATGACTGAGATCAGAACAAGGAGACGATGACCGAGATCAGAACAAGGAGACGATGACCGAGATCAGAACAAAGAGATGACCGAGATCAGAACAAGGAGACGATGACCGAGATCAGAACAAGGAGATGATGACTGAGATCAGAACAAGGAGACGATGACCGAGATCAGAACAAGGAGATGATGACTGAGATCAGAACAAGGAGATGATGACTGAGATCAGAACAAGGAGATGACCGAGATCAGAACAAGGAGATGATGACCGAGATCAGAACAAAGAGATGACCGAGATCAGAACAAGGAGACGATGACCGAGATCAGAACAAGGAGATGATGACCGAGATCAGAACAAGGAGATGATGACTGAGATCAGAACAAGGAGACGATGACTGAGATCAGAACAAGGAGATGATGACTGAGATCAGAACAAGGAGATGATGACTGAGATCAGAACAAGGAGACGATGACTGAGATCAGAACAAGGAGACGATGACTGAGATCAGAACAAGGAGACGATGACTGAGATCAGAACAAGGAGACGATGACCGAGATCAGAACAAGGAGACGATGACTGAGATCAGAACAAGGAGATGATGACTGAGATCAGAACAAGGAGACGATGACTGAGATCAGAACAAGGAGACGATGACTGAGATCAGAACAAGGAGATGATGACCGAGATCAGAACAAGGAGATGATGACTGAGATCAGAACAAGGATATGATGACTGATATCATTGTGTGTCCCCCGTAGATGATTGTGTGTCCCCCGTAGATGATTTTGTGTCCCCCGTAGATGATTGTGTGTCCCCCGTAGATGATTGTGTGTCCCCGTAGATGATTGTGTGTCCCCCGTAGATGATTGTGTGTCCCCGTAGATGATTGTGTGTCCCCCGTAGATGATTGTGTGTCCCCCGTAGATGATTGTGTGTGCCCCGTAGATGATTGTGTGTCCCACGTAGTCGATTGTGTGTCCCCCGTAGATGATTGTGTGTCCCACGTAGACGATTGTGTGTCCCCCGTAGACGATTGTGTGTCCCACGTAGACGATTGTGTGTCCCCCGTAGACGATTGTGTGTCCCCCGTAGATGATTGTGTGTCCCCCGTAGATGATTGTGTGTCCCACGTAGACGATTGTGTGTCCCCCGTAGACGATTGTGTGTCCCCCGTAGACGATTCTGTGTCCCCGTAGATGATTGTGTGTCCCCCGTAGATGATTGTGTGTGTCCCGTAGATGATTGTGTGTCCCACGTAGACGATTGTGTGTCCCCGTAGATGATTGTGTGTCCCCCGTAGATGATTGTGTGTCCCCCGTAGATGATTGTGTGTCCCACGTAGACGATTGTGTGTCCCCCGTAGACGATTGTGTGTCCCCGTAGACGATTGTGTGTCCCCCGTAGATGATTTCCGTAGATGATTGAGTGGAATTTTGTGCCATGATCCTGTCCGTTTTCCAGGCTGCCTGGTGACAGGGTTGTCCATGAATAGCAGAAACTGCAGCAACATCTTACAGAAATGCCCCCACTTATGTGACAACCACAGAATCGTTCTACAGACGGAGGAGCGATATAAAGCCGAATTAAGGAAATTACTGAGCGCCACCAGAATCTACACCCCTCATAACAGTAAAATCAGTTTTATATTTACCTGATGCACATTAAATGTGTCTGTAAATCCAAAGTGCTATCTTGTCTTGGAGAAAGAACCTGAAGTATACAAACAAAATAATGAATCTTAAGGAGGAGGAATAGTGCCCCATCATTGGTGTCACTGGGAGGAATAGTGCCCCATCATTGGTGTCAGTGGGAGGAATAGTGTCCCATCATTGGTGTCAGTGGGAGGAATAGTGTCCCATCATTGGGAGGTATAGTGTCCCATCATTGGTGTCAGTGGGAGGAATAGTGCCCCATCATTGGGAGGTATAGTGTCCCATCATTGGTGTCAGTGGGAGGAATAGTGCCCCATCATTGGTGTCAGTGGGAGGAATAGTGTCCCATCATTGGTGTCAGTGAGAGGAATAGTGTCCCATCATTGGTAACAGTGGGAGGAATAGTGCCCCATCATTGGTGTCAGTGGGAGGAATAGTGTCCCATCATTGGTGTTAGTGGGAGGAATAGTGTCCCATCATTGGGAGGTATAGTGTCCCATCATTGGTGTCAGTGGGAGGAATAGTGCCCCATCATTGGGAGGTATAGTGTCCCATCATTGGTGTCAGTGGGAGGAATAGTGCCCCATCATTGGTGTCAGTGGGAGGAATAGTGTCCCATCATTGGTGTCAGTGAGAGGAATAGTGTCCCATCATTGGTAACAGTGGGAGGAATAGTGCCCCATCATTGGTGTCAGTGGGAGGAATAGTGTCCCATCATAGGTGTTAGTGGGAGGAATAGTGTCCCATCATTGGTGTCAGAGAGAGGAATAGTGTCCCATCATTGGTGTTAGTGGGAGGAATAGTGTCCCATCATTGGTATCAGTGGGAGGAATAGTGTCCCATCATTGGTGTCAGTGGGAGGAATAGTGTCCCATCATTGGTGTCAGTGGAGGAATAGTGCCCCATCATTGGTGTCAGTGGGAGGAATAGTGTCCCATCATTGGTGTCAGAGAGAGGAATAGTGTCCCATCATTGGTGTCAGTGGGAGGAATAGTGTCCCATCATTGGTGTTAGTGGGAGGAATAGTGTCCCATCATAGGTGTTAGTGGGAGGAATAGTGTCCCATCATTGGTGTCAGAGAGAGGAATAGTGTCCCATCATTGGTGTCAGTGGGAGGAATAGTGTCCCATCATTGGTGTCAGTGGGAGGAATAGTGTCCCATCATAGGTGTTAGTGGGAGGAATAGTGTCCCATCATTGGTGTCAGAGAGAGGAATAGTGTCCCATCATTGGTGTCAGTGGGAGGAATAGTGTCCCATCATAGGTGTTAGTGGGAGGAATAGTGTCCCATCATTGGTGTCAGAGAGAGGAATAGTGTCCCATCATTGGTGTCAGTGGGAGGAATAGTGTCCCATCATTGGTGTCAGTGAGAGGAATAGTGTCCCATCATTGGTGTCAGTGGGAGGAATAGTGTCCCATCATTGGTGTTAGTGGGAGGAATAGTGTCCCATCATTGGTATCAGTGGGAGGAATAGTGTCCCATCATTGGTGTCAGTGGGAGGAATAGTGTCCCATCATTGGTGTCAGTGGGAGGAATAGTGTCCCATCATTGGTGTCAGTGAGAGGAATAGTGTCCCATCATTGGTGTCAGAGAGAGGAATAGTGTCCCATCATTGGTGTTAGTGGGAGGAATAGTGTCCCATCATTGGTATCAGTGGGAGGAATAGTGCCCCATCATTGGTATCAGTGGGAGGAATAGTGTCCCATCATTGGTGTCAGAGAGAGGAATAGTGTCCCATCATTGGTGTTAGTGGGAGGAATAGTGTCCCATCATTGGTGTCAGTGAGAGGAATAGTGTCCCATCATTGGTGTCAGTGGGAGGAATAGTGTCCCATCATTGATGTCAGTGGGAGGAATAGTGTCCCATCATTGGTGTCAGTGAGAGGAATAGTGTCCCATCATTGGTGTCAGTGGGAGGAATAGTGCCCCATCATTGGTGTCAGTGGGAGGAATAGTGTCCCATCATTGGTGTTAGTGGGAGGAATAGTGTCCCATCATTGGTGTCAGTGGGAGGAATAGTGTCCCATCATTGGGAGGTATAGTGTCCCATCATTGGTGTCAGTGGGAGGAATAGTGCCCCATCATTGGGAGGTATAGTGTCCCATCATTGGTGTCAGTGGGAGGAATAGTGCCCCATCATTGGTGTCAGTGGGAGGAATAGTGCCCCATCCTTGGTATCAGTGGGAGGATTAGTGCCCCAAGGGCTGGATAAAGGCAAGCAAGGGTCCGCAGGTTGGAGACCACTGCTCTAGGCAGAGCTGACTTCCTGTATAATAATTCCAATGGAGTCTTTAGCACTCACTGTTTCCGTTGCCTTTTGCTAGCCTGACATGGCTGCTAATATTACCAGAATCTGCAATTAGCTACGTAACAAAATGTTAAAGTGTATGTAACACAAGAACAAAAATGTAAAATATTGCAGATCTTCGATGCGATGGCTACATTTGTTTTCTTGTTTTATTTGCCTTTATTTTTACCTTCTAGCATAACACCCCTCACTTTCCTTCTGCATAAAGGGTTCTGGGCCTCTTGGTGGCTCCTAGGCAGTTCCTTTGCTCAGTTTCACTCCCAACCTCTTCAATCCAACATACTTAAGACGTGTAACAAGCAAATCCAATCCTTGGATTCCCCAATGCCTCTGTCCAGCCAAACCAAGATCTCCCTGGCTTGGTAGACCTCCAATCCTGTCCTGGAACTGGGAAAGGCATTGCTTTACATGTCATCCTTCACATGTGGTAATGATGCCAGCCTTACAGGCTAGGGCCGAGTTTACAACTCCCTGACTTTCCAAGAGACATGGTCACCGCAGGAAACAAAACTCCCCACCAACATTCTGGAACTGAGAGCCATCAGAAAATCTCTACATCCATCATTGGACCTCTCTTCTGCAAGGTCACACATATAAGGTACAATCAGACAATGCTACAACTTAAATCAAAAGGGGCCCCGGAAGTCTAGCTGCCCTATAAGAGAAACAATTCTGATTCTAGCCTGTGTGGAAAATTACATTCTAGCTCTCTCAGCAGTCCACATCCCTGGAGTAGACAATTTGCAAGCAGACTTCCTAAGCCACCAATGCCTAGACCTGGGGAGTGGTGTCTGCACTCCGAGATCTTTCAGAATCTCAGTCAAACATGGGGAAAACCTGATGTGGACATCCTGGCCTCCAGGTTCAATAATAAGCTGAACAAGTTTGTAGCCAAGGTCAAGGGTCCTCTAGCTTATGCAGTAGATGCTGTGGTGATTCCTTGGACTCAACTCCAACTGGTTTATGCCTTCCATCCAGATAACGAGCTTCTGCTGCGTAAGATAGAAAAGGGTCCTGGTGATTCTCATTACACCAAACTGGCCCAAGAGAACATGGTACACAGACATATTCAGACTACAAGCAGACGAGCCCTGGCCCCTTGCAAACAGACCAGGCTATCTGGCCCAAAGCACCTGTTCCATGCTACTTCAGTCACTGACATTAATGTCATGGCTATGGAAACCCAAGTCCTAAATGATAGGAGTATCTCTGATTCAGGTATTCTCCAACTCCCGCAATATTTACCATCTCACATGGAAGGCCTTTGTTGCATGGTGCAAGGTCAGATGGCTAAATCCCATATAATACTGTCACACGTATTTTGGCCTTTCTTCAGTCTGGTTTTGACTGTGGCCCCCCGAGTACCCACAAGGGAAAGGTTTATACCTTATCTATCCTCTTCCAGAAACCTCTTGCCTTGCAATCCTTAATCAAGACCTTTCCTTTCTGGAGTTCCTTTCTGGGATCTCAGCCTTGTTCTCTATGCTCCTCTGATGTCCCTCTTTGAACAAATTAAAGACATTTCTTTGGAGGACCTCACTTGTAAGGTTGCCTTCCTATTTGCCATCACGTCTAGCAACTTCTTATAAAGAGCCTTTTCTTGTTTTGGACAAGGTGGTTTGAGACCAATACCTTCCTTTTTACCTAAGGTGGTCTCTTCTTTTCACCTCAGTCAGGACATTGTCCTCCTATTCTTCTGTCCTCCTTAAAAAAACATGACAAACATGACACTGTTTGAATGTGGTTAGGTCTGTCATTGTCTGTTTGGCAGCTACAGCCTCTATTCCTTTTATGTTCTATCTGGAGGTTTCAGTAGAGGACATCCTGCTCCACCATTGCCAGGTCGATTCAACGACTTACCTCCAGGACCTACGCTCTTGAGAAAAGTGTTTCTCCATTCCCCATCAAAGGTCATTCCACCAGGACTGTTGGCGTTTCTTGGGCTTTTCATCATCAAGCATCTGTATCTCTGATTTGCAATGCTGCCACCTGGTCCTCTATTCACACGTTTTCCAGTTTCTATCAGGTGGATGTTCAGGCCTCATGGGAGCTTTGGGTGCTTCAGCTGCTGGCAATAATTGCATGAAAAATATGACATTCTGGTTGCACATGATTTCTCACTTCCACCACAATTCTATAGCTTACATCAGAAACTTCTCCAGGCAGCTGAATACTGCTGATAAAGTTCACACACCCCTACCCCCATGTCTATGGGCACATTGCCTATAGTAGAGCTGCATGCAGATTGGTGGTATGGATTTGAAAGGCGCCCGTTTTTCGGCACCCATGTTGATTAGCCCTACAAAGGAGGCAGGGAGGTGATGGGCACAGATGTTTTACCTTTGTCAGGTTTCTGGACACATAACAGCCGGCTCGGGATTATCTGGTAACAGGAAGAAATCTATTTGTCTGTTATCACACAGATACAGCAAGCTACAAAATCAATGTACATCCCCCCCACCCCCCCCATAGTCACTGAACTCTGCGCTCCTCAATCTGTGCTTTTAGTAGTTTGCGGATGGCTGATGTACTTCAATCATTTGCAATCTTCCCCCGGATCCTGCTGATGCATGCGTTGTCATAGCAGGGAAGAAGTGAAGGTCCAGCTATAAGTTGTCAGGGACTTCATGTAAATATGCTGGCAGTTACCATGGCGACTGGTGTATGCTAGATGGAATAAGGTCCAGACCTCCCAGCAGGAGCCAAATACATCCTATTCAACAGAACAAGTAAAAAGCATTTCTTTGGTCTTTGCAGCTGCATAATATTTCACTATAGCAGCTGGAATTCAGTTCCCTATTTATCATCCTCTTGTCTTCCTGACCTGCCACTGACAAGAACGATTCCCCGATGTGTGAGTGAAGGAAAATACAAATTCCAATCCCCACCATTCTACCAGACATCCAAGTAAAACATACGATTTACAAATAAAAGCATTTAGGGAAATACAGTAACCCACAGCAACCAAGCTGCCATCTTTTTTCACTAATTGAAATCTGATTGGTTACTGTGGCTAGAAAACCCACCAATTCAATATCATTTGTGTATTTGGTCACATGGAACAGCCAGCCAAAGGTAAAAGGCCAAGCCACTGAAAAGTAACATTTGAGTTATAGGTGGAGCCTGGAGCTGATCCATCTCCTGACTTCCCGTGGGTCTTCTCCCTGCTATGGTTTCTCTTCTCATCCACCTAGGAGTTTCAGGTATCTCCACCCACCTTGTGTGGTCCAGCTGCTCCCTTTACATTCTCTATAATAGAACATAACTAGAAATCCAGCAGGAAGGATGAACGTGAAAAATAAATAAATGCTGGAAGACTGGGAGTCCCTCCTAATGACCACAGGAGGTGTGCAGAACCAGGAACTCAGTCCAGAGAACCCTGTTCCTTCAGATAGAGAACTTCTGGGGGAATCAAGGATGGAGAACGATCTGAGGGCCCTGCAATGTCAAGCTGCACCTACCAAAGCCGGCAGAATGTTAGCATGCATAATAAAGGGGATTCACTCCAGAGATAAAACGATAATCCTGCCACTTTATAAAACTCTGGTCCGGCTGCACCTGGAGTATTCTGTCCAGTTCTGGTCACCAGTCCTCAGAAAGGATGTGCTGGAGCTGGAGAGAGTCCAGAGAAGGGCAATTCAATTAATAAGGGGATTGGAGGATCTCAAATACGAGGAGCAACTCCAAGCACTAAATGTATTCTCGCTTTAGAAAAGATGCTGAGAGGGGACATAATAGAGATTTACAAATATCTCAATGGTGATCCCAGCATAGGAAAAAAGCTATTCAATCTGACGGGGTGTGAGAGGAAACGGGGCCACACAATGAGGTTGGAGGGGAAGCGGTTTAACCTTAAGCTGTGTAGGGGGGTCTATCACTGTCAGGGTGTTAAGAATGTAGAACTCTCTTCCACAATTGGTGGTGTCAGATATTGATATGTTTAGAAGACTCTTGGATGCACATCTTAAAGAACACAACATACAGAGATATAAGAAATGATTATTGACACTGACACACCTACACAGGTAGAACTGGATGGACTATTGTCTTTATTCTACTTTACCAACTATGTAAGAGGTATTTTTGCCATCTGTGTACCAGCGGAGACATTTCCCACCACTTCCTGTTCCAGAGGTGCAACAAGAACTTAAAGGAGATCTCTGAAAGTGAAGGAACTCTTCCCCCTTAGACAGTTGGCCGTTCCCATTGGAAGCTTTATTCTTGTTTTGGGGACAACTCTAAAAGTTTGGATTTCCCTCTCTCTTCCTCTCTGACAAGTGTCACCAGGGCAAACAAAGGGGCAAATCTTTCCATAGGGGACACTGGATCGTATTAAAACCTTGACAGGGGGTCCAACTCCTCTCCACTCAATCCGAAACTAAAAAAGCTTTCTCTAGAGAGATACTTTAACTTTTCCAACAGCTACATTAAGGTGAGCCTCAGACCTGTCAGCACACTTCTGTACATTTTCAGTGTGTTGATGTACTTTGTATGAAGGCAATCGGCCTCAACATGCAAAAAACCTCCCCGCATTATTTCTGGCACATAACGCACTGATCGTTCTCATGTGTGTAGCGGCTCTCTGTAGTGGAGATGCGTTTATACTGCATACATGTGTTGGGTGCCATTTAGAATGATGAATGCGCCATGGTGCACATATGATAACGCACATAATAACTTGTATTTATAGGTGTGAGCCCAGTACAAATATCATTTGTGGGGGGTCTGAGCCTGTCACCCCTCCCTCAGTCTTCAAGGAAGCTCGATAATTGGGCTGCCATTGTTGGCCTATTTCTGAAAATGCTACTTTCCAGGCTCTCTGACCTCGTCACTCCAGGCCACACACACAAGTTTTCAGACAATTTTGACAAAAGTTAGGCCTTGTTTACATTCGCTTCAGAATGTGGCATTGAACGCTTTTTAAAGCGCTCTGAATGGCAATCAAAGCCCCTCCCACTAAATAAAATGGCTCCTTACAGTCCTGGTCACATGTTGTGTTTGTTTCACTCCAAAAATAATCTCCGTGTCACTTTCTTGGTGCTTCAGAGCGTCTCCAAACCCTCCATAGAAGTCTATGACAACGTTCGTTTTCAGCACCTGCGGCTTTTGAGGGGCTTTTATTCAGCTTTAGCTTCGCTTTGTTTTGGAGGTATTGCAGGCAGTGGCGTCGCTAGGGGGTGGCTTTTGGGGCTATAGCCCCAAATCTGGGGCCCATAGCCCAGAGTCTCTGCAGGGGTCCCCAATGGGAGGGGAGGCTCTCTGGAGACCTTGATGTAAGGGGGGGCTCTCTGGGGACCCTGATTTAAGGTGGAGGCTCTCTAAGGACCATAATGTAAGGGGAGCTCTCTGGAGACCCTGATGCAAGGGGGAGGCTCTCTGGGGACCCTGATGTAAGGGGGGGCTCTCTGGGGACCCTGATTTAAGGTGGAGGCTCTCTAAGGACCATAATGTAAGGGGAGCTCTCTGGAGACCCTGATGCAAGGGGGAGGCTCTCTGGGGACCCTGATGTAAGGGGGGGCTCTCTGGAGACCCTGATACAAGGGGGAGGCTCTCTGGGGACCCTGATGTAAGGGGGGGGTCTCTGGGGATATATATGTACACACACACGTATATTATATACATGTGTATGCTCGCCCAAGCGTATTACTGTCTTTACTACTCTGCTATGGGCTCTAGCCCCAGATCTTTTGTAGACCTAGCAACTCCCCTGATTGCAGGTATGAGATATCCCAGGATGCACTAGGAAACCAACAAGCGAACCAGAAAGACGTCATTAGTAGTCACTTCCGGTTCATGTGTAGATATTCTGGGAGTGTCTGGTGCAGACGTCACATCTGGTGTGCAGTGTGGAGCAGCAGGAAGGCGATTCCTGGGGTCCGGGAACGTTATAGCAGAAGGTGAGTGGAGATAGAGGACTGAACGGTAGAGGATCAGCAGAGCTGGGGAACTGGAGCAAGAGTGACAAGCAGATGTCACACGTGGTGAGCAGCGTGGGAGCAGCATAGCGGGAAGTGAGCGGGGACCGGAGAGAGAGGAGGATCAGCAAATCAGAGGATCAGCAGAGCTGAGGGTTACTACTGAGCGGGGGATCAGCAGAGCTGGGGGATACTACTGAGTGGGGGATCAGCAGAGCTGGGGGTTACTACTGAGCGGGGGATCAGCAGAGCTGGGGGTTACTACTGGGAGGGGGATCAGCAGAGCTGGGGGTTACTACTGAGCGGGGGATCAGCAGAGCTGGGGGTTACTACTGAGTGGGGGATCAGCAGAGCTGGGGGTTACTACTGAGCGGGGGATCAGTAGAGCTGGGGGTTACTACTGGGAGGGGGATCAGCAGAGCTGGGGGTTACTACTGAGCGGGGGATCAGCAGAGCTGGGGGTTACTACTACTGAGTGGGGGATCAGCAGAGCTGGGGGGTTACTACTGAGTGGGGGATCAGCAGAGCTGGGGGTTACTACTGAGCGGGGGATCAGCAGAGCTGGGGGATACTACTGAGCGGGGGATCAGCAGAGCTGGGGGTTACTACTGGGAGGGGGATCAGCAGAGCTGGGGGTTACTACTGGGAGGGGGATCAGCAGAGCTGGGGGTTACTACTGAGCGGGGGATCAGCAGAGCTGGGGGTTACTACTACTGAGTGGGGGATCAGCAGAGCTGGGGGGTTACTACTGAGCGGGGGATCAGCAGAGCTGGGGGTTACTACTGAGCGGGGGGTTACTACTGGGAGGGGGATCAGCAGAGCTGGGGGTTACTACTGAGCGGGGGATCAGCAGAGCTGGGGGTTACTACTACTGAGTGGGGATCAGCAGAGCTGGGGGATACTACTGAGTGGGGGATCTGCTGAACAAGGGTACTAATAAGCTGGGGGTCTGCTGATTGGGGGCACCACTGAGCTGGGATTCTATTGGACCCCCTTAAAACAAATCAAAAATCACCACACAGGGCATTTGCCAAACTTCATTAAAGCTTGAAGAAAGCACTGAACACACATCGGAGAAGTGCGGTGCAGCGATAGGCGCCTTATTGTGTGTTGAAGTGAAATGTAAACGATCGATTAGAGTGTGACTTTGCAGCTAATGTTGTATAGTGATAGGAAAATGAATATCTTTGGCTGACATACAACTCGTGTTTGTGTGATGCAGGTTTCTCGCTGACACCCCTAAGAACAGGAAGAAAGGAGGCGGGGCAATCTCTCCAGAGAGAACGTCTCCCACATGGTGAGTGTTCAGGGAAGGGTTCCCGAGATGTCTGGAAGTCAGAATTATAGGATTATATCTACTGAGCTCAATCTACATATAAACTGACCACATAATATCAGAGATCACCCCCGTCTGTGATAGAAAACCGTCATTAGGGCCGGGGTCACACCTATGTGGATGGATGAGGCTTTCCCCGCATATCAGGAGAATGTGACCGGCTCTCTATGGAGCTCTCTATGGAGGTCTCTATGGATTTCTCTATGAAGCTCTCTATGGAGTTCTCTATGGAGCTCTCTATGGAGCTCTCTATGGAGTTCTCTATGGAGTTCTCTATGGAGCTCTCTATGGAGGTCTCTATGGAGCTCTCTATGGAGCTCTCTATGGAGTTCTCTATGGAGCTCTCTATGGAGCTCTCTATGGAGGTCTCTATGGAGTTCTCTATGGAGCTCTCTATGGAGGTCTCTATGGATTTCTCTATGGATTTCTCTATGGAGGTCTCTATGGAGCTCTCTATGGATTTCTCAATGGAGGTCTCTATGGACCTCTCTATGGAGTTCTCTATGGATTTCTCTATGGAGGTCTCTATGGAGGTCTCTATGGATTTCTCTATGGCGCTCTCTATGGATTTCTCTATGGAGCTCTCTATGGAGGTCTCTATGGATTTCTCTATGGAGCTCTCTATGGATTTCTCTATGGAGGTCTCTATGGAGGTCTCTATGGAGCTGTCTATGGAGCTCTCTATGGATTTCTCTATGAAGCTCTCTATGGAGTTCTCTATGGAGGTCTCTATGGCGTTCTCTATGGAGCTCTCTATGGAGGTCTCTATGGAGTTCACTATGGATTTCTCTATGGAGGTCTGTATGGAGTTCTCTATGGATTTCTCTATGGAGGTCTCTATGGAGTTCACTATGGATTTCTCTATGGACCTCTCTATGGAGTTCTCTATGGAGCTCTCTATGGAGTTCTCTATGGAGGTCTCTATGGATTTCTCTATGGCGCTCTCTATGGATTTCTCTATGGAGCTCTCTATGGAGGTCTCTATGGATTTCTCTATGGAGCTCTCTATGGATTTCTCTATGGAGGTCTCTATGGAGGTCTCTATGGAGCTGTCTATGGAGCTCTCTATGGATTTCTCTATGAAGCTCTCTATGGAGTTCTCTATGGAGTTCTCTATGGAGTTCTCTATGGCGTTCTCTATGGAGCTCTCTATGGAGGTCTCTATGGAGTTCACTATGGATTTCTCTATGGAGGTCTGTATGGAGTTCTCTATGGATTTCTCTATGGAGGTCTCTATGGAGATGCGTTTATACTGCATACATGTGTTGGGTGCCATTTAGAATGATGAATGCGCCATGGTGCACATATGATAACGCACATAATAACTTGTATGTATAGGTGTGAGCCCAGTACAAATATCATTTGTGGGGGGTCTGAGCCTGTCACCCCTCCCTCAGTCTTCAAGGAAGCTCGATAATTGGGCTGCCATTGTTGGCCTATTTCTGAAAATGCTACTTTCCAGGCTCTCTGACCTCGTCACTCCAGGCCACACACACAAGTTTTCAGACAATTTTGACAAAAGTTAGGCCTTGTTTACATTCGCTTCAGAATGTGGCATTGAACGCTTTTTAAAGCGCTCTGAATGGCAATCAAAGCCCCTCCCACTAAATAAAATGGCTCCTTACAGTCCTGGTCACATGTTGTGTTTGTTTCACTCCAAAAATAATCTCCGTGTCACTTTCTTGGTGCTTCAGAGCGTCTCCAAACCCTCCATAGAAGTCTATGACAACGCTCGTTTTCAGCACCTGCGGCTTTTGAGGGGCTTTTATTCAGCTTTAGCTTCGCTTTGTTTTGGAGGTATTGCAAGCAGTGGCGTCGCTAGGGGGTGGCTTTTGGGGCTATAGCCCCAAATCTGGGGCCCATAGCCCAGAGTCTCTGCAGGGGTCCCTAATGGGAGGTCTCTATGGAGTTCTCTATGGAGCTCTCTATGGAGTTCTCTATGGAGGTCTCTATGGAGTTCTCTATGGAGATCTCTATGGAGGTCTCTATGGAGTTCACTATGGATTTCTCTATGGAGGTCTCTATGGAGCTCTCTATGGATTTCTCTATGGACCTCTCTATGGAGTTCTCTATGGATTTCTCTATGGAGCTCTCTATGGAGGTCTCTATGGAGGTCTCTATGGAATTCTCTATGGAGGTCTCTATGGAGTTCTCTATGGAGCTCTCTATGGATTTCTCTATGAAGCTCTCTATGGAGGTCTCTATGGCGTTCTCTATGGAGTTCTCTATGGCGTTCTCTATGGAGCTCTCTATGGAGTTCACTATGGATTTCTCTATGGAGCTCTCTATGGATTTCTCTATGAAGCTCTCTATGGAGTTCTCTATGGAGGTCTCTATGGCGTTCTCTATGGAGCTCTCTATGAAGTTCACTATGGATTTCTCTATGGAGGTCTCTATGGAGCTCTCTATGGAGTTCTCTATGGAGTTCTCTATGGAGGTCTCTATGGAGGTCTCTATGGAGGTCTCTATGGAGTTCTCTATGGATTTCTCTATGGAGCTCTCTATGGAGGTCTCTATGGACCTCTCTATGGAGTTCTCTATGGATTTCTCTATGGAGCTCTCTATGGAGCTCTCTATGGATCTCTCTATGGAGCTCTCTATGGAGCTCTCTATGGATTTCTCTATGGAGCTCTCTATGGATTTCTCTATGGAGCTCTCTATGGAGCTCTCTATGGATCTCTCTATGGAGCTCTCTATGGAGCTCTCTATGGATTTCTCTATGGAGCTCTCTATGGATTTCTCTATGGAGCTCTCTATGGAGCTCTCTATGGAGCTCTCTATGGAGCTCTCTATGGAACCGGTTCACACATCTCCGGGGACCGCGGAGCGCACTGCACAGAAACGCCGTGCGTCTACCTCCATCTCAGGGCCAAATTCAGGAAAGATTCATCCCTGAAAAGGAGAACAGGGAGCACAGCGTTTCCGTGCGATCCGCGGCCATTTCCAGTGTGAACCGAGTCTGAGGGCAGGAGGAGATTGTACAATGCATCCGGAAAGTACTCACAGCGCTTCACTTTTTCCACATTTTGTTATGTTACAGCCTTATTCCAAAATGGAATAAATTCATTACTTTCCTCAAAATTCTACAAACAATCCCCCATAATGACAACGTGACAGAAGTTCGTATGAAATCTTTACAAATGTATTAAAAATACAAAATGAACATCCGCTTGCTCATCGGGGATCGCTCAGTTGTGCTGGGACCGCCCTGTCAGATCTCCTCCCTCCCCTACGGGAGGGATCGGATGAACACGGACTGTTTGTCTAAGTTCATCCGATCCGCTCTGCAGACGGATAGAAAAATAGGATTTTCCTCCATCTGCAGAATCGGACCATAGTGGGGCTGGATGATATCCGCTGACACCCGCTATCCCATAGGGATGCATGTATGTCCGTATTTCATCCGAAAACTGTCCGCACCTGTGAAAGGGGCCTCAGGCTTTAGAAGTTTAACAAGATAAAACTGATTTCCATCTCTTGGAGTTGGACTTTAATATTTTACTATTATTGCTGATTGGACAAAAAAGTGGGAAAAGGAATGAATGTAAAAACACAAAATATTTCTTCTTTGGCTGAATGGAAAGTAATGTGGAGGTTGGATGTGGATGTTGCAGGTATTCTGCTGAAACCAATAAGGAAGAGACTGGAGGAGGAGGAGCGAGAGCCGAAGAGACTGGAGGAGGAGGAGCGAGATCCGAAGAGACTGGAGGAGGAGGAGCGAGATCCGAAGAGACTGGAGGAGGAGCGAGATCCAAAGAGACTGGAGGAGGAGGAGCGAGATCCGAAGAGACTGGAGGAGGAGGAACGAGATCCGAAGAGACTGGAGGAGGAGGAGCGAGATCCGAAGAGACTGGAGGAGGAGGAACGAGATCCGAAGAGACTGGAGGAGGAGGAGCGAGATCCGAAGAGACTGGAGGAGGAGCGAGATCCGAAGAGACTGGAGGAGGAGCGAGATCCGAAGAGACTGGAGGAGGAGCGAGATCCCGCCTATACAGAGCGCTTCCCACAATGTTAGTATTCCACCAAAATGCCCGTTATTCTCTTATTATTATTGTTACTACTACTTTAAAATCTGCATGCCTACATTCTACATTGCTGACAGTTTTGCCCCCCCTCCCCCCTCCCCCAATCACTTAGATAGGGGAAGGTAAAGGTAGGAGCCCAGAAGTAGGTTGTTGATCCGGATGGTACTAGAAGTAGAACTAGAAGAAGAGCCGGGCTGCTTTGTATACAAACATGGACTTTACAGTCCAGAAGTCGGAGATGAAGACGTTGTCAGGGGAGATCTCTATCCATACATCATTCACTGACACGTGACTCGTCATGTACAGTCAGGTCCATAAATATTGGGACATCGACACATTTCTAATCTTTTTGGCTCTTTACACCACAATGGATTTGAAATGAAATGAACAAGATGTGCTTTAACTGCAGACTTTCAGCTTTAATTTGAAGGGATTTACATCCAAATCAGGTGAACAGTGTAGGAATTACAGCAGTTTGTATATGTGCCTCCCACTTTTTAAGGGACCATAAGTAATGGGACAATTGGCTGCTCAGCTGTTCCATGGCCAGGTGTGTGTTATTCCCTCATTATCCTATTTACAAGGAGCAGATAAAAGGTCCAGAGTTAATTTCAAGTGTGCTATTTGCATTTGGAATCTGTTGCTGTCAACTCTCAATATGAGATCCAAAGAGCTGTCACTATCAGTGAAGCAAGCCATCATTAGGCTGAAAAAACAAAACAAACCCATCAGAGAGATAGCAAAAACATTAGGTGTGGCCAAATCAACTGTTTGGAACATCCTTAAAAAGAAAGAACGCACCGGTGAGCTCAGCAACACCAAAAGACCCGGAAGACCACGGGAAACAACTGTGGTGGATGACCGAAGAATTCTTTCCCTGGTGAAGAAAACACCCTTCACAACAGTTGGCCAGATGAAGAACACTCTCCAGGAGGTCGGTGTATGTGTGTCAAAGTCAACAATCAAGAGAAGACTTCACCAGAGTGAATACAGAGGGTTCACCACAAGATGTAAACCATTGGTGAGCCTCAAAAACAAGGAAGGTCAGATTAGAGTTTGCCAAACAACATCTAAAAAAGCCTTCAGAGTTCTGGAACAACATCCTATGGACAGATGAGACCAAGATCAACTTGTACCAGAGTGATGGGAAGAGAAGAGTATGGAGAAGGAAAGGAACTGCTCATGATCCAAAGCATACCACCTCATCAGTGAAGCATGGTGGTGGTAGTGTCATGGCGTGGGCATGTATGGCTGCCAATGGAACTGGTTCAGAACTCATTGGACGGCGCTTCACAGTGCAGATGGACAATGACCCGAAGCATACTGCGAAAGCAACCAAAGAGTTTTTAAGGGAAAGAAGTGGAATGTTATGCAATGGCCAAGTCAATCACCTGACCTGAATCCGATTGAGCATGCATTTCACTTGCTGAAGACAAAACTGAAGGGAAAATGCCCCAAGAACAAGCAGGAACTGAAGACAGTTGTAGTAAAGGCCTGGCAGAGCATCACCAGGGATGAAGCCCAACGTCTGGTGATGTCTATGTGTTCCAGACTTCAGGCTGTAATTGACTACAAAGGATTTTCAACCAAGTATTAAAAAGTGAAAGTTTGATGGATGATTATTAATCTGTCCCATTACTTTTGGTCCCTTAAAAAGTGGGAGGCACATATACAAACTGTTGTAATTCCTACACCGTTCACCTGATTTGGATGTAAATACCCTCAAATTAAAGCTGAAAGTCTGCAGTTAAAGCAAATCTTGTTCATTTCATTTCAGATCCATTGTGGTGTATAGAGCCAAAAAGATTAAAATTGTGTCCATGTCCCAATATTTATGGACCTGACTGTATTTACTTAACATCACATATCTGATTCCAAATTCTCATTTGTGGAGCAACACATTGCAAAAAATGATTTAATGGTCCTACAAATCTGGAACTTCCTTCCCCCATCACTTCTCCTCCCTTCCCCCGCCAGGGGTGATAATCATAGAAGTTCCTTTCTCTAGATAAGAAATAATTAAACAGTTTTCTGTGAAGCTTCCAGGATTCCAATGATAGTCACTGGATACTAATAGGAAAGCTCTTCCATTGTATTAATGGGGATGTTTTTTTCAGTAAGAAAATCTGATTTAAACTTGGAGCATCGGAAAGAATCACCCGGAATTATCCAGGAAATGATCAATAATGAGATCGAGTCTACGAGAGATCAGGTAGAGAAATCCATTGATCTTCAATGTAGAAGTTTATTGATGTGGATTACAATCAGCGGGGCCATGGAGGTGGGGGGGGGGGGAATATCCAGAAGTCCTCTGATGATGAAATCGTTTCTTTGGGGTAGAAAGTTGTGGCTGCAGAATGAAATATTATACTTTAGACCCCCCCCCTCCCCCGCTATGGAGCTCATTCCTCATTAACTATTTCCTGCTACCTTCCATTGTCTGGGGTGAGAGAACTTCCTGCTGAACACATTGGATCTGAGGCAGGCCATACAGTGGGGGAAATAACGATCGTCTCCCCTGCAGATTGTGTACGTTTTGCCCCCTTACATAGAAATGAAGGGTCTATAATTTTTATCATAGGTGTATTTTATATGATAGAGACAGAATATCAACCAAAAATCCAGAAAAATCACACAATACAAATGTTATAAATGGAGTAAAATAAGTATTTGCTCCCCTTAGTAGTTGGTGGAGAAACCCTTGTTGGTGATCACAGAGGTCAGACGTTTCTTGTAGGTGGTGATCAGTTTCCACACATCTCAGGAGGGATTTTGTCTTCTTTACAGATCTTCTCTAAATCCTGAAGGTTTCTTGACATCTCGAAGTTTCATCTCCTCCATACATTTTCTATAGGATTAAGGTCTGGAGACTGGATAGGCCACTCCATGACCTTCATGTGCTTCTTCTTGAGCCTCTCCTTTGTTGCCTTGGTGATATGTTTTGGGTCATTGTCATGCTGGAAGACCCATCCATGACCCATCTTCAGTGTTCTGGATGAGGGAAGAAGGTTCTCCTCCAAGATCTTACAATACATGGCCCCGTCCATTGGACCCTCAATGCGGCAAAGTCGGATGTGCCCTCCACTGTGTACAGAGGGAAGCCCTATTCTGTGAATGAGGAGGAGGAGGGCGAGGAGGAGGAGATCCCGGCTCCATGACTGCGCTCTCCTCCGGTCACAAAATATCCACTCTTTGTGTGAAATTGCGCTCTTGTTGTCTTTTGTGGTTCACATTTCCCTGACAATTCTAAGATCCAGAAACTTTATTGTTGTCAAGTCCGAGTCACTGAGAAATATATGAAAGCTGCATCCCTAGAGGATGGGTTGTGTGTCTCTTGTTCAGTCACTAGATGGCGCAGTTGTATGATCAGCAGCACCAATAAGAGAATACATTGTGATAGAGACTCTGCGGATGCCGGAGGTTAAAGAGGAACTGCAGTCATTAATTTGTAATAAAAACATCTTTGCCATTCTGAAGCTTCCCTCCAACCACTTTGCATATTATTTTATATATACTGGGATTCTGTACTTTGCCAAATATGCTGCACAAATCTCCCTCCACTGAGTCTGGCTGCAGCCATTTTAACTGTGGGCAGCTGAAGCTGCTGCCTGTTCACTTCCTGGATTTACACAGACACACACCTCCAGCTCAGCAGCTGTCATTGGCCCTCTTATGACTCATCCCCTCCTCCCTTCCTTGCAAACTCTCACGAGCGTAAGAGAGAGAGAGCTGTTTATGATGTCATAAGCCTCGGCCAATGACCAAACAGGAAACAGGAAGTGGGCCATGAAAGGGATTTACTGGCAGAAAAAAAAAAAATGTAAAAAATGTTTTACTATCCAAAGATAAAACAACAACAAATGCAGAAGATTTAATAGATGAAAAAATGACTGAAGAGCCGCTTTAAAGCTTCTCTGTGAACAAACAGAACATCATATAGTCATCTCTACATTGTATTCGATCATTTCCAGCCTCCTCCTATTATTCTCGATGATTTTGAAGATTATAAAATAATTTCTATAAGAGATAACGCCGATCTTGTCTATTGTAGGGAGAGAGTCTCAGGAACTCTGATCTGACCAATCCCAGAAGAGCGATTCGTAAAGACTTCACTGGGAAGGAGATCGCAGACCTGCTGGACGGGGTGAGGAAGTTCGGACATCACTGGAATGCGATTTTGTGGTCGTATCCCTTCCAGAGAGGAAGAAGGAACGTCGATCTCGCCAAAAAGTACAAACAGCTCCAAGTGCTGCAGACATGTGACGATACCGAGCAATGAGGACATCGAATCTTCGATCGTCCGCCATGCCGGGATCTCACACCGCCGTACTGTCCTCAGAGAAAAACATTCACCAATGGAGGGAGCGCCGCACCGAATGAAAAGAGTCGATCAATGTATCCGTTTACACTAAAAGAACACAACGCATTTCAGGAGCCAGAGAACTCCGCCCCCTTCATCAGGACTTCCTGATAAATAAGAGATGGGGGGGTCTAGGGAATGGCATTGCTGGAATTAGAGAGTGAACGATCGATGTGTCCTTTATCTGGTGCCGCTTCCATTGGTGCATTTTCTTTTTCTGGGTACTTACCGGGGGAGGGGGGGGGGGGGGGCTCTGTCCATTGTGAGTGGCCTGACCCGAGCCAGAGATCTCCATGTTTAATATGAACTCACATCGAACGTCCAGCACCTCCGGAATGTCTTCTTCCTCATCGGAACCGACGATCGAGCCGGATGCCGGACTTTGTCTCTTTAGTGTCCGAAATATTGAGTTTTGGGATTTGTTTTTTTTTGTTTCATTTTATATAAACCGTATTATATGTGTTATATGACTGAGATCGTCCCTCTGGGATCGCTATGTAAAGTCCACCAATGGCTGAGAACATGGAAATGTATCATCTGCCCTCTAGTGTTACATAGTGGTACTTCAACAATAAAACATCAACAGGAATTGATTGATATTGGAAAGGATTATAAATCGTAGCATCCGGTCATATGTCAGCGGAACTTTCCCCCAGTCAGTTTTCACCCCCAAAGATCACCCCCCAAATCACCTACAGATCACCCCCCACAGCGATCACCTACAGATCACCCCCCCACACAGATCACCTACAGATCACCCCCCACAGCCCACAGATCACCTACAGATCACCCCCCACAGATCACCTACAGATCACCCCCCACAGCCTACAGATCACCTACAGATCACCCCCCACAGCCTACAGATCACCTACAGATCACCTACAGATCACCCCCCACAGATCACCTACAGATCACCCCCCACGGCCCACAGATCACCTACAGATCACCCCCCACAGCGATCACCTACAGATCACCCCCCACACAGATCACCTACAGATCACCCCCCACACAGATCAACTACAGATCACCCCCCACACGGCCTACAGATCACCTACAGATCACCCCCCACAGATCACCTACAGATCACCCCCCACAGCCTACAGATCACCTACAGATCACCTACAGATCACCCCCCACAGATCACCTACAGATCACCCCCCACGGCCCACAGATCACCTACAGATCACCCCCCACAGCGATCACCTACAGATCACCCCCCACACAGATCACCTACAGATCACCCCCCCACAGCCTACAGATCACCCCCCCACGGCCTACAGATCACCCCCCACAGATCACCTACAGATCACCCCCCACAGCCTACAGATCACCTACAGATCACCTACAGATCACCCCCCACAGATCACCTACAGATCACCCCCCACGGCCCACAGATCACCTACAGATCACCCCCCACAGCGATCACCTACAGATCACCCCCCACACAGATCACCTACAGATCACCCCCCCACAGCCTACAGATCACCCCCCCACGGCCTACAGATCACCCCCCACAGATCACCTACAGATCACCCCCCACACGGCCTACAGATCACCCCCCACACAGATCACCTACAGATCACCCCCCCACAGCCTACAGATCACCCCCCCACGGCCTACAGATCACCCCCCCCACACAGATCACCCCCCACACACAGATCACCCCCCACACAGATCACCCACAGATCACCCCCCCCACGGCCTACAGATCACCCCCCACAGATCACCTACAGATCACCCCCCACATCACCCCCCCACAGCCTACAGATCAACCCCCACAGATCACCCCCCCACGGCCTACAGATCACCTACAGATCACCCCCCACAGCCTACAGATCACCCCCCAAAGATCACCTACAGATCACCCCCCACAGATCACCTACAGATCACCCCCCACAGCCCACAGATCACCTACAGATCACCCCCCACAGCCCACAGATCACCTACAGATCACCCCCCACAGATCACCTACAGATCACCCCCACAGATCACCTACAGATCACCTACAGATCACCCCCCACAGATCACCTACAGATCACCTACAGATCACCCCCCACAGATCACCTACAGATCACCCCCCCACAGCCTACAGATCAACCCCCACAGATCACCCCCCCACGGCCTACAGATCACCCCCCACAGCCTACAGATCACCCCCCAAAGATCACCTACAGATCACCCCCCACAGATCACCTACAGATCACCCCCACAGATCACCTACAGATCACCTACAGATCACCCCCCACAGCCTACAGATCACCCCCCCACAGCCTACAGATCAACCCCCACAGATCACCCCCCCACGGCCTACAGATCACCTACAGATCACCCCCCACAGCCTACAGATCACTCCCCAAAGATCACCTACAGATCACCCCCCACAGCCTACAGATCAACCCCCACAGATCACCTACAGATCACCCCCTACAGCCTACAGATCAACCCCCACAGATCACCTACAGATCACCCCCCCACGGCCTACAGATCACCCCCCACACAGATCACCCACAGATCACCCCCCACACAGATCACCTACAGATCACCCCCCACACAGCCTACAGTTCCCCCCCCCCCCCCCACAGAAAGTTTTCTGTTCTCATACAAGGTGAGGAAAAGAGACCAATCAAAACCCAGCACATCCCATCCCCCTTCCTCTGCGGGTGACAAACGATCACCATTCCTCTGCGGGTGACTAACAATCCCCGGGACCAGTCACCGCCATTCCATACAGCGCCCGGGACCAGTCACCGCCATTCCATACAGCGCCCGGGACCAGTCACCACTATTCCATACAGCGCTCGCAACCAGTCACCGCCATTCCATACAGCGCCCGCAACCAGTCACCACCATTCCATACAGCGCCCACAACCAGTCACCGCCATTCCATACAGCGCCCGCGACCAGTCACCGCCATTCCATACAGCGCCCGCAACCAGTCACCGCCATTCCATACAGCGCCCGCAACCAGTCACCACCATTCCATACAGCGCCCACAACCAGTCACCGCCATTCCATACAGCGCCCGCGACCAGTCACCGCCATTCCATACAGCGCCCGGGACCAGTCACCGCCATTCCATACAGCACCCGCGACCAGTCACCGCCATTCCATACAGCGCCCGCGACCAGTCACCGCCATTCCATACAGCGCCCGCGACCAGTCACCGTCATTCCATAAAGCGCCCACGACCAGTCACCGCCATTCCATACAGCGCCCACGACCAGTCACCGCCATTCCATACAGCGCCCGCGACCAGTCACCGCCATTCCATACAGCGCCCGCGACCAGTCACCACCATTCCATACAGCGCCCGGGACCAGTCACCGCCATTCCATACAGCGCCCGGGACCAGTCACCGCCATTCCATACAGCACCCGGGACCAATCACAGTCCTTCAATTTCACAAAATTCTAAAGAATCCACTAACCAAGGACCTGGACCAATGGCAGGAACAAGGAGGCTCATACACTTCCAAAAAGGTTTTCGACTCATTTACTGAAGGAAGTGGCGAACGATTATCAGTAAATATAGAATGTTACTTCACAAACATCAAAGGACTATCAATGTTTAGGTCATGAGAAATCTTAGTTGCTCGGAGTCGGTAGCCAAGCTGGTCCTTCAACTTCCATAATTCTAAGTAACCGACTCAAGAATAATCTACATACCTTCCTAAGCAATATGGGTCCTGCGTTCTGAAAATGCAAATGAACTGTTAGTACTGAAAGCTGTTGGGTCAGCCAGTTCTGGAGTGTGGATAGGAGTTTGCATATAAAGAAAGTGACAGCCCAGCAACTAGCATTTTCAGAAAAGGTCAGCAGTGTTGGCCCTTATGGCAGCCTGAAGGATAGGTGTGCTTTAGCATCATTTTTTTTTTTTTTTTAGCGCCTCGATTCGGTGCTTTGTCAAAAAACCTGTGGGGGGAAAAAAAACATACGAAATAAAGTGTACAGAATGGCCAAGCCTTCGAAGAGACGGGGCCTCTAACCCTGAACCTCCTGGGGCACAAGGCTCCTGCCAGACATGGTACTCCATGGTCTACCTAGGCTGAAGCCAGGTGAACCCCATTCCTCGGGGGACCAACCAAAGCCGGTCCACCGCTCCTTGGGGGACCAACCAAAGCCAGTCCACCGCTCCTTGGGGGACCAACCAAAGCCGGTCCACCGCTCCTTGGGGGGGGGGAACCAACCGAAGCAGGTCCACCGCTCCTTGGGGGGACCAACCAAAGCCGGTCCAACGCTCCTTGGGGGACCAACCAAAGCCGGTCCACCGCTCCTTGGGGGACCAACCAAAGCCGGTCCACCGCTCCTTGGGGGACCAACCAAAGCCGGTCCACCGCTCCTTGGGGGGGGACCAACCGAAGCAGGTCCACCGCTCCTTGGGGGGACCAACCAAAGCCGGTCCAACGCTCCTTGGGGGACCAACCAAAGCCGGTCCACCACTCCTTGGGGGACCAACCAAAGCCAGTCCACCGCTCCTTGGAGGACCAACCAAAGCCTGTCCACCGCTCCTTGGGGGACCAACCAAAGCCAGTCCACCGCTCCTTGGGGGGACCAACTGAAGCCGGTCCAACGCTCCTTGGGGGACCAACCAAAGCCGGTCCACCGCTCCTTGGGGGACCAACCAAAGCCGGTCCACCGCTCCTTGGGGGGGGGGGGGGGGGGACCAACTGAAGCGGGTCCACCGCTCCTTGGGGGGACCAACCAAAGCCGGTCCACTGCTCCTTGGGGGGGGGGGGGGGACCAACTGAAGCGGGTCCACCGCTCCTTGGGGGACCAACCAAAGCCGGTCCACCAAGTACTTAGAAGGGGTTCTCCCAATGGACCCCCTCCAGCTGAGGCAAAAGGCCTGAAGGCCACAGAGCAGTCTTGCACAGAGGCCAAGAGCAGGTTTTATGTCGACTTACTAAACAGATCTGGAAGAAACAAAGGAAACGATTTAGTAAAAGGATTAGAATTAAGAATTAAAAAAAGATAAAATTAAGAATTTTCCTGCTGGACTGCATCTGCATGAGAGGAATCTAAAGATTAGATGAAAATTTCCTGCTGCCGGCTGTATTATGACAGCCGGGACTTTTTCAGGGGGAATGCAGTTCCAGCACTGAATGTAATAAATAGCAAGGGGTGTGCTGGAGGGTCTATTGATGCTGGGGGATTTATTGTGGGGATCTATTTTTGCGGGGGGGGGGCTTTATTTTGCTGGTAGGGATCTACTGTTGAGGGAGAGGTCCATTGTTGCTGGCTGCTGGGCAGGATCTAATGTTGCTGGGGTGGATCTTTTGCTGTGGGTGGTCCATTGTTGATGTGTGGGGTCTATTGTTGCTTGGGGGGGGGCTCTTGTTACTTGGGGGGGGGGGGGGTCTATTTTACTGCATTTCTTGTTATTAAAAAATTCCATACAATACATTAGTTAGCACCACAAAATGATACTTTGTTCTGTATTCTCTAAAAGGGGTGGTACCAAGGGACGGTGCATAGGAGGTGGGTAGGGGGCGGAGACAAGAGGGGAGTTTCTGCACCGATTCTGAGAAGAAAACCCCGATGACAGCCGACACCCAGAGCTGTCAGAAGACCAGCGACTACAGCCAAAGCATGTAGAGTCAAGTGATGTCGCCAGCCCCTCCCCCACCCAAAATTTCAGTTGATCACAAGAATTGGGACAAAAGCTGCTTGACTTAAAGTATAATTAAAGGCAAAACTTTTTTTTTTTTTTAGTTTTGGATAGAATGGAGGGGATTAGACCCCCTGTCAGTTTTTATTAATGTCTGTGCCCCTGTTAGGGAGATTCACCCGCTCCGTTTGTCCTGTTTACCATCATCAAAGGCAAAAAGAAATCCACAAATTTTTGGGTTGTCCCCAGAAAAGTAATAGATGGGAAACCTTCCAATGGGGACACTAGTTCTGTGAGCTTGGGGGGGGGGGGGGGTCCCCAAAAATCTCTTTAATTTTCAGAGATATCCTCTCACTTCCTGTTTGACTTTAGGACAGGAAGTGAAGGGATATCTCTGCACTGGGAATAAATAAATCTGACAGGGGTCATTTACCCCCCCCCCCCCTACTCTATCCAAAATGAAAAAAAGTTTTGCCCATAAATTACTTTAAGTCTGGAACTTTGCCAACAGGACCGTTTTTTTAAATTTTTTATCTGTAGGTTTTTTTTGTTTTTTTTTTTTAAACTCTGCAGACCCGGATAAGAAATCTAATCGCCCACAAAACTCATTTACAATTCATTGCCGTATCGAATGAAATGTTTGACTTAAGGATCGTTGTGAAGGTGTGTCTGCTTGTCACATGATGTGCCCAGATTGGATGGAGATCACCAACCAATGAATGTGGAGTAAATGTGTGAAAATTGAGGATCCAGGTACAACCTGCGGCCAGCTTGGAGCGGGGACTTTGTACAGGAGAAGGACTTAGCAGGGTGCCAGAGATTCCTGGTCCAAAATTCAGACATTTCTACAAATGTCAACATCAATAAACTCAACACTTCTGGTTTTATGGAGTCCCCTCTTTAAAAGCTTTACTAACTTTTGATCCTGCCAGTAGAGCGGTGAATTGTTCCATTGCTTTTCATGTTTTGGTGAAATCCTAGAGATTTAGGGGTACAATGTGGGGCCCTGTTATCCTTGATGGAAAATCCCAACTCCAGGTTTGAATGAACTTTAAATAGTTTGGACCAAGCTGAACCATTTCCTTCACCAATGGGGGCCACTGCTGGGAGTTCTGTATGAAGGGGGGGGCCTCATATATAGCGCAGTGTACCGGCTGTAGGACTTCCCATAAAATAATAATATGGAGTTGTCCCGAGTGCTGGTCAGCCATTCAGAGGAAGCTTTGTATTTTCTGAATGAATTTAAAAGCGGATTTTCACTCTAGGGCAGCGGTTCTCAACCTGGGGGGTCGATTGCCGATTTGCCTGGGGGTCGCAAATGCTGGCCGAGACGGACACGAAGTTACTGTGTTACACCGGAGTCTGTCCGTCTCGGCCAGCGAGATGTCACTTCCGGGAGAAGAGAGACCTCATGGAAGTGACGTTCCGTCAGCGCCATCTTGGTACTCTCGTCCGCAGTGAGGCTACACTTAGAAGTCGGCAAGCGGACATCTTTTTACACCCACCGAAGTCCGCTTGCTGAGGACGAGTCTACCAAGATGGCGGCGACGAAACGTCTTTTCCCGTTAACACAGACGGCTTGCTGATCATGAAGGAACACCAGTGATTTGGTAAGTCAGGGATAGCATTTTTGTACATCAAACGCCACCACTGTGCCCATCAAATGCTGCCGCCCTCCCGCCGTCTGCCCGGCCCTCACCCTGTCTCTCGGTGGGGCATTTTATTCATTTGTAACTTATATGTTAAATAAATATTTTGCGCTGTATATTACAGATTGTTTTTGTGATTAATCACTACGCTTTAAGATGTTAAATTTGTAGGAATGAAAATACATCCTGCATATCAGATATTTATATTACAGCAATGAAATGACCAACGAAAATTTTACTGTTAAGGGTCCTCACAACTTGGGAAATTTTATCCAGGGGTCAGGGGTCACGGCCCTAGAAAGGTTGAGAACCACTGCCATAGGGGGAAAAAAAAAAAAATAGAAATCCGGTACCTTTTAAGGCACACTTCCCTGTCTGGGGATTCAGCGCCGCCCGTTGGGGTTCCCTTCAATGACATACCAACTTGGAAGTTGGCAGTGACTCCTTGCGGTGTCCCACTGCGCATGCGCTTTGTGAATTGGGGAAGGGGGGGGTGAACGTCTGCTTGCATCGCCCATTTTGAGCAGGAGAAGTGAGAACGGGTACCCAGCAAAATTTAGTAACCGTTCCCAAAAACCAATATGCCAAATCTTGGGGGGGGGGGGGGGGGGGGAGTAGAATTTCTATATCTATATATTTATATTCTCTCATAGTAGGTGTGCTAGAACCCGAGAGCTTTTTATTGGTTCCAGATTGCGCGTTGTGGGTTTCCCCGCATGTCAGGAGATTGTGCCCGACTCTCACATGTCTCCGGGGCGGATCACACACAAGAGACATTTGTGTCCTCGGCTCTGTTTCAGGTCCGAATTCAGGCAAAAATGTGGGTCTGAAACTGAGAACCCGGACCCGGACCCCCCCGCTGCGAGGCACATCCATATTAGATACGAATTAAAGGCCAACATCAGCCGACACCTGGAAGCGCCTCCATGTAATGAGAGTCTCGAATTCTGTAACTGACCCCTTTGGCTGGACAGTTTGACCTGTTAAAAGGAAGTGTAAAAATAATGATCTGCTGGCAGGATCAACGAGTAATAAAACCAAAGAATACGGCCGTCAGTCCTAGAGAGACTGCATCAAATATGTCACTTCACTCATTAATTCCACTTCAAGTAGAATAAGAGGCAAATCTTTGAATTTCGGATGGAGTAAGGATAGAGTTATAACCTGTCAGATCCCCCCCCAGTGTCCCATTGGGGAGATTTTCCTTCCCTTCCTGTCCCAAAGCCAAACAGGAAGTCCCTGCAAATTAAGGGAATCTCTTGGGACCTCCAGGTCATCATTATTACTTTTCTGGGGACAACCCAAATTTGGAATTTTCTTTTGCTTTCAGTGATAAATGGTAAACAGGACAAATCGAGAGGAAGAATCTCCCTAATGGGGGCATAGACGGCAATAAAAACCTGACAGAGGGTCTAATCCCTCTCCACTCCATCCAACACTAAGAGTTTTGCCTTTAGATATATTTTTAGCTACTGAGATCGTGATCATTATTGTAGCACAAGGTCAATTCAGACGCCTTCATACACAACCCTCCCCTCCCCCCTCCCAGTTCAGAGAATGGAAGACGGCTTCATCTCCTCATTACTTACCACTGAAAGCCGCACTTTTCATGCGTCAGCCTTAAAACAATTCATGACGCAACATAAACTTAAATATGATATTTTATTCGTGGAAAACATCGTGGTTCATGCGTTTAAGACAAATTGAACATCGGGTTAAGCTCACAACAATTTGTTTCGTAGGCGTTGGTCACTTTTCTCACATTTGGCGTTTTGGAACATTAAGATGTCCAATGAAAAGATAGAAAACACGGATATCTATAAATAATTTCTTGGGACCTTGCATAAGTTAAATATTAAATTTGGCAGATTCCGATCAGGTCAGTCAATAAAAGATTTGGTCGGGGGTGAGTTTTTTTGAATTTTACTTCCAAACTTTTTAAAACGTTCATGATGAATTTGGTCACAGGCAATGTAGACAGTTCAGATTGCGGACGTTTTGAATTATTTCTCCATTGGAACCAGGAAAAGTTTCCATGCGTTTATTCGTTGCATACTTGAATTGCATGACTTTCGCTCTGCCCATTAATGTCATGAAGATCGTTGTCACATTTGTCCTCTAGCTGAACCTTGATTTCTTCTTTGATGGGTAAACCATTTCCGACACCATATTTCTCCAGGATTTCTGGGGCAGGAGGCTCCTTGTCATTCTTCGTTTCTTCAGCAGAGATGTTGCGGTTTTCAGCTTTATCTTCAGAATTGCAGTGTGGAGATGCATCGTGCGTTTCTTTAGTATCTGGTGGAGCGGTAGAATCATTTTCATCCTTTAAGGTCACCAAACCATCTATTGGAGCTTTGCAATCTTCATTCACCACCTGACTTTCCTGCGGTGTGGCCGGCTTATCTAAGCCAACTTCCTCCTCCACCACCTCTTTTTGTTCTTCATTATCTTCTACCTTCAGCTCTGTGGAGATAGGAGGCACCTCTATGTGGTCATCTTCTGCCAAGTTCTCTGAAGGTCCATTTTGAAGAAGTACAGGAGCCTCAGAAGCAGCAGGTTTCTCAGAGTTGTCAGGTGGCTGATTTATAGAAGAAGCTTCAGTAGTAAGTGGAATTGTGGCTGCCTCTGCACTCTGATCACTGCACCCCAAAGATTCCTGGTTCTCCGTAGGTTCTGAAGCATTAGCAGTTTTATCAGGCACTTCAGTTGATTTTGGTGGCAATGGTTCAGAAGTTAATTCTTGTTCTTGCTTAGTTTCACTTATTTTTTCAGATGCAGGACAAGGCACCGGTTCTGGTTCATCATTCTGCTCAGAAACAGCCATCTCAATCAATATTTCCGGCACTGATGCTGGTAATGCAACTGGTTCTGGGACTGCTGAAGGTTCTGGTTCCGGGGCTAGTTCAGGCTCTTTTGTTGCAGGCTCCACTGGTTCAGGTAATGCAGAATGTGTTGGCTCTGTAGTGGGATCAGAGTTGGGCAACGCAGAATCAACCTTTTCTGGTACAGCAGTTTCCTGGGGTTTTACTACTTCTGATACCTGGATGGGTTCTACTACCTCTGGCTCTACTACCTCTGTCTTAGAGACTGGTTCTGATACTACAGTTTCGGAAACTGGTTCTGCAACAGGCTCTATGGACACACTTTTGGGGGTTGATGGTTCCACTTTCTCAGGCACTTTTTCCAGTTTTTCTGGCTCTACAACAGGCTCGTTAGCCTGTGCAGGCACTTTTTCGGAGACTTGGTCTTCTGACCCCACAGGTGCAGGTGGTTTCTCAGTCTGTTCTGCCTCCACCTTTGTCACTGGTTCTGATACCTGCTTGACCCAGACTTCATCTGGTACTGGAGCCAACTGCTTGGTCTCTGATGAAGGTTTGCAGTCTGAACCTTCCTCTTCTTTCACTGGTTTGGATTCCTGAGTTGGTTTATCTGCAGCAGATGACGGAGTTTCCTTCACGTCACATTCGGTTTTAGTTTTGTCCTCAGATGCTCTTTTTAGTTCCTTTTCACATGCTTGTTCTGGGGCAGCCGATTTAACCTCATCCTGTTCTTTTGTTCCTTGTGGTTGGTCCTTTTCTTCGCCCTTCTCTTGTTCTGTACTAGGTTTGATCTCTGGCTTTTGGTCTTGGTTGGATTGGTCTTTGGTTGTCTCACCTGTTGTAACCTCTGCCTCCTTATCCTTCGATTCCTCGCTGATGCCGTTGTTCTGAGATTGGTCGGTGGGAGATTTTTCTCCATTTGGTTCTGCTGCATCTTTTTGTCCATCTTGATTCTCCGTTTCTTTTTGTTCTACTTCAGTCGTCTCCGTCGACTCTCCATCTTTACCGGCACCAAGGCAGTATCCCTTCTTCTTCTTACTTAGCTTTGCTCCCATTGTGATTTACTGCAGGAAAGAGAGAGAAGGGAATGTAAGGACGGTATTTTTAACCTCACATAAAATTAACCTTTTCTTATACAAGGTACAAAATATAAAAAAAAAAAAATCCCATTACTGTAGATGGCTGCCACTAAGAGCCGTCTTGGCATATGCTTGCCGACGGGTCAGTGTGTGCCAAATGCAACTCTCAAGGTAACGTAGAGGACGAGGCCGCCAGTCCCATAACTGGAAACCTGAGACCCGCCCCCCTCGTTCAGCGTTACTTTCTTTAATGAGCTATAAATTTTGACAGATGGCCAGCTTTCCTCTTCCTGCAAGACAAGAAGCTGTTGCATTGGGACTTCTTGGCTTCAAAGAGGCAGCATTTGGCACACACCCAATCAAACCTTTCCCGATATTCATCAAGCTCCTTTTACTTGACACATGCCGGAGAATACAAAAAATAAAATAAAGAGACTTCTGCATCTACTCAAGCCTTGCTGTGTCATCCATCAACCTACCAGTACAACACCCATGAATGCGCAGGCAGGTGCAGGAATACAGGAGGCCTGCCGCAATCAGAGAACATCGAGAGCTGCAAGCTTCATAATTGAACATTCACTGGCCCAGAAAACCGTAATTATGACAAAATCGCCCATTACGCTTAAATGGCAATTTAAAGAAAAAAAATAATAAAACCACAAATGCCAGAAATAGATGTTCATCAAGAAGCAATTATCTCAGTAGGGAGCCTCGAATTGTCTCCGCATACAATGTTATGTAAGGAAGGCCGCGCTGCTCTTTTCAGCTCGAGCGATTTTCCCGGTAGACATTTAACATGAATTTTGGTTGATTGACCACATAGAGAGACCTCTTCCCAACAAACCAGGCCATGCCGCTGACCATCAATGGTTTGCCTTGGTACAGCTGGTTATGTACAATACGGATCCTATTCATATATGATCTCTATGGGCTGCACCAGTTTACAGAACACATTCATGGAGTCTGCAAAGTACAGAACACATTGCGATCATTTCCAGACATGAGTTGTTCTACAGAGTACCTGAATGGGATTGGCATCAACTTCTTGCAGTTTATGTGCAGCGGAGCTCAGACTGGGGGGGCGAGAAGCAGCACAGAGCAAATCAGTTGTGCTGCAGAGCAAGGAACATTCTGATAGGAGTGAGAAGAACTCACCTGTCTCACTGTCCAATCACAGGCTGGTGGAGGGACAAGACCTGGAAATGTTAACTGCAGCAGAGCAAAATCAGGTTTTCTGATTGGCCAGACAGGGCTGTGCTGTGTGGCAGAGCTGTACAAATCTCAGCTGTGATTGGACAGAAATACAAATCTTTGGCAGGTAAACAGCCCCCCTATACAATTTTGTGCGTTTTGCCTGGAGTTCAGCGTTAAAACCTGCGTCATCGCAGAGAAAGCAACAGATTTGCTTTATATTGCCCCTCCCCCCACCTAGGCTCTTCTTTCCTCCTCTTCCACTACCCGGTACTTCAGAAATTGGGGCTCCTGTGACTCTTATAAGATAGTACTGGTGCCTGGCCCAGCACAGTCACATGGGGACGGGTCCACCGCCCATTTAGAGCTTTGGGGGGGGGGGAGGGGGGGCACATTAAAGCAGATTTCATGCTTTGCATGGGCAAAGCTCTGGTGTTCTTTAAAGGAAATCTAATGAGAAGTATGGAGGTCGGCATTCCTGACTTCACCTTTTATCATACGGATCCTGCAGCTTCAATACAAAGTCCCTGGCCTGGGACAAGTATGCAGATCAGGAGCTCCGGCAGATCTCAGGTCATTGCCTCCAACACTGAACCAGAGGCAACTTCTGAGTTCTATCTCTGCAAAGATATCATAAAATAAATGACACCCCAATACCGGAAATTTCCCCTATACTGGTGAACAGTGCTGGGCATTAAAGTGAACCTGTTTCTCCGCCCTGGGTAACCCTCAGTAGGGAAGCAACGCAAGGATGGAAGTCTCAGATCTTTAGACACAAGGAATGTCAGCCCTCATTTCTAATCAGATTTCCCTAAAGCAATCGTGTTATTATACAAAGGTTTCCAAAAAAAGCTGTATGAGAGTGAACTTGTCCTTCCTGGTGCCCCACTCCATGGTGGTCCCTGAGGCTCCCCTGCAGCTGTCACCGGTTCCTCCTGCTCTTCTCCACATTAATGGACCAGGTTATGGTGTGGAGGTCAGCAGGAGAGACCAGGGAGAGACGCCGAGGGACCCAGGAGATCAAACACTCCTGGAGGTGACAGTTGACTTCTGAGGACAATTTCTCAGCCATAGAACAGCATTCAGCAGGCAAGAGTGTCCATAAGGGAAGTTCTACATCTTCATATACAGCAATCTAAGGCAAGAGGTAACACCATTAACCGATCCTTCAGAATCCTGGTTATTGCCACTTAGGGTGTGCATTACCATTCATGGTCAGGTGGAACCCAACACACATTTACATTGTGCTCCTCACTGCAGTGTACAGAAGGAAACGCTCTGCGTCTTGAGAATCCCCCAGGACCCATTTTTCACGTGTGAACAACCTATTCAATATTGCCAGACAACGTTACTCAACGTATGAAAAACGTCAGCTCATTGCATTGCGGTGTGAATGGCCCGTTACTGCAGATGGACCAAGAAAAGTGCAAATTCCGAGAGGATTATAGGCTTCCAATGGGGCGTTCTTTGTGAATGCGGCAACAGGATCTGCATGGAGATCACCAACGATTATTTTGAGAAGAAGAAAGAAGAAAGAAGAAAGATCTCTCACCCACCTGTGCCCAGACTAGTCTTTACTATTCTTAACAAGCAGTGAAGGGGCGTTACACAAATCACTCTTCAGAGCCGCATGTACTATGAAGAAATTCATTCTCAAAGCTCAGAGACCCCAAGGCCCCGTTCACACCCGAACAGTTTCCTGCTTGTAGCTCTAATATGTTCAAACAAAAATCGCGAAGTAAACAAGCCTCTTATAGACAGATTAGTCTCAGACTTCAATGGGAACACCAGAAAAATTGCACAAAATAAGTGCTTTATAAGCATTTTGACGCTTGTGTTCTGGCCAAACAGCAGTTCTCCACTCTGAAGCTCCTCCCCATAGTGCTTTCTATTGGCTAAAATACATACTGTATACAAAGCACCACTAGGTGGCCATATTGTATTTTACTAAAAAAAAAATTACAATGGCTGCAGATTGAAAAAGGAATTTAATACAAATTTTCAATTACAATCTGACGTGTGTGTAATATATATATATATATACACACACACACACACACACACACCACACACACACATATATATACACACACACTTATTTGCCATTTTTTTCCCCATGAAAGTGGAGTTACCCTTTAAACTTGTCTAATGTGCGCTTATATTACAAGACAAGAGTTATCTATAATAGAACGGAATTGGAAAAGATCCAAGATTTTAGCATCTGTTGTGAACTTTGGAAATGAATTCATGCACAATGCCTATAGCTACAGGAGGTGAATGAGAACTTGTACAGATCATGTAAATGCTTTTACCCCTTAAAGTGAACCTGTGCACAGACTATGCATGCCAAATTAGACCATCAATAGTTGTGACGTAGTGCACTAGGACCTCATCTTCTACCTACGCCACCAACTACCCATCCCAGATTCATCGAAGGCAGCCAGGACTGAACCGCATTACCAAGGAAACTTGGCCTAACAGAATAAATGACTACCACCACTCTTCTGCATCAGTGACCTTTAGGAATACGAAACAATCAATGTAATTAAAGACCCTGAAGTGTTCAATCCATATAGATTATTGGTCAATTAAAAAGGCTTTAAGTTGCTTCCAAGTAGTTTTTCCCTTTCACTTCCAGCTCCTCTCCTGACCAGAGATCACTGCCGGGTGTTTCCATTTCCCCACCATGTGGATCATCCGTCCGCTTCCAGTGGTTTCCGGGAAGGAATGCCACTGTGACCACACAAAGGCACAGCTGTCCATGGAAGGATGACTCCATCGATGAATGGCATCTAAAGGACGAAAACCCCCAAAAATGTGGATGATTTCCAGCTGCTAAATATCAACTAAACTGACATTTGTGTAGATGTCTTCCAATATGGTTGCCAGCCGAGATCTCTATTCAGTCCGTGCTGAACAGTCTTACTTTATCTGTAACAGTGACGTAATCCTGTGATCTCACCAGGAAAAGTCCACAACCAATTGGAGCCAAGTAAGGAAAATAATAGCCAATCCATTCTTCTACACTTTGATAACAGAAGCTTCTATAGATAAGCCCCAGATATTATCAGCAGTGACATCCTACCTCTTCATTCCCCCTCTCAATGTTCTACCATGATGGCCAACTGCAAGTGTTCCTCCTACAAAAGCTTGACCCAGCAAATTGCCACCATGCTTCCTGCTCCACACTAATTAAATCTGAATGGGTGTCAAACACTAAAGTCAAGACTTCTGAATGTCACACGGATTGCATGTGATCCCACCAACCCTGACCTTAAAGAAAGAAGTCCACTCATGACCTTGTGCTCATCAACAACCCTTCTAAATAGTGTGAACCTTCGAAGTACAACTAATGAACACGTCACTTCTCAGCCACATTATCACAGCTTACTTTTCAAGCAAATATTTGGCAAGAACCCCCCCCCCCCCCCATGTAAGGGGCATTCTCCCCACTGACCATCACTAATGTACAGTGAGCTGTAGATCCGGTATTAGTCGGGGGTTCCTGAGCCTGGAAAGTTATGTCAAGGGTTCCTCCATGTTTAAAAAAAAAAAAAAAAAAAAAAGTTGAGAAAGCTTGGTCTCGGTTCTCTGTATTCTCCCCACTCTGCTGGTACTTATCCTGCCTATACTGGCTCTAGTATGTACAGTATGTGTGGGCACACCAGATAGGGACCTTAAATTGTAAGCTCCTCGAGGGACTGATGTGATCGACGTAAACTGACAGCACTAGATCAGTACCTGTAATAAGTACTGAGGCCGGCAGTTGGCTCTTTCCAGCAGCATTGTGAGCCCACATCTCCCTCTCAAGTCCTGGATGTGCTCCATGTAGCTTACATGTGAAATCACGGAATGGTTTCATGGAGCAATTGGAGGTCCTATTACCAACAAATACCCACCAGAATGTGTGCCGCCATTGATGAAACGTCTTGTAGAGGTATCCGCACCCTACCCAAATCTTAGAGAGCCACCGACTCTGAAGAAACCCATTAGAAGCCAAATATCGGATATACATGTTCTTGCTCCAAGTCAGATACTTAACAAGTATTAAAGTTCAGATCAGGACAGCCCCCCAACCCTCCCAGAGAGTAGGGACCAGCCCCCCCCCAGAGAGTAGGGACCAGCACCCCCCCCCCAGAGAGTAGGGACCAGCCCCCCCCCCCAGAGAGTAGGGACCAGCCTCCCCCCCCCAGAGAGTAGGGACCAGCCCGGGAGCAGCCCCCCAAAGAGTAGGGACCAGCCCCCCCCCCAGAAAATAGGGACCAGCACCCCCCCAAAGAGTAGGGACCAGCCCCCCCCCCCAGAGATTAGGGACCAGCTCGGGAGCAACCCCCCAAAGACTAGGGACCAGCCCCCCCCAGAGAGTAGGGACCAGCTCCCCCCCCCAGAGAGTAGGGACCAGCCCCCCCCCCCCCCAGAGAGTAGGGACCAGCCCGGGGACAGCCCCTCAGGATTATGGAGCTTCTATATCACCATCTTGCCAGGACCTAGAGAGGTGGGCAGTCTAAGCTACAAGCCCCAACCTTCCTATAACCCCGCTGCCCCCTTATCAGTAATGATGACCCCATCTACATTAGAAGAGTCAGCTGGTCTCAGGAGGTAGGGATCATTCTGACCTGGAGATGCCGGGGGGGGGGGTGTCACATCTCTTATACAATTCCCAGGTATGTGATAAACCAGCAGACCAACCAACCCAATTACAGCCCTTCCAAATAATGGACAGGTTTTCAGGTTTTGGGTAGTCGGTTGCAAACAAACCAGAACAGAGAAAACCGTTGTCCATAGCAACCACATTTGAGGTAATCTGCACCAATATATGAAGGGATTTAGATTAGGGGGAAAAAAAAAAAAAAATCGTAGCAGATGACCTAAAACTAAACCCACCAATTCCAAAACGGCTCCATTGACGGCACGCCTCTGGTGACAATTTCCAGCATGCTGGTGTCAGCTTTCCACCAAGAACCTTCAAATCCTCAATGGTTGGGGCAAAAGCTGGTCACATGATGTGCATCACCATGGCAACTGCAGAACCAAAGGCCAACATGACCCCGCCCTCACCTGAAACGTTCTCTTCACACCAGAAACCCAACAAGAAGATTTCCGGCTCATTCTATTGGTCGGATCAGATCTGCTGCTTGTGAAGATGAAGTTCAGGAGCTTCTTTGGGGCGGGTGACATTTTTTTTTGGCCCCATAAACTTCAATGGGAACCCCGAGAAGTTCATAACTCGCCCTTCCAGGTCCAACAACCGGCTCCTCCTCCTCCTCATTGCTGGATTTCTATTGGAAGAACCCATAGAGGGAGATTTACTAAAACAAGAGCGCAGAATCTCCACAGAGGAACCAATCAGCTTCCATTGTGAAAGCTGAAGATTGAAGCTGATTGGCTCCCATGCAGAGCTGCACCAGATTCCATATGCTCCAGTTTCAGTAAATCTCCCCCATAATGTCTGAAAATGGAGACGAAAAGAAACAAACTGCACCAAAACGACCGACGATCGACACCCAGAGCGAGCTCAGCCTTTGTAAACCTCAGACATGAAATCTGAACAAAGTATATCCCTCTATAGTGTGTACTTGTCTCAGTCCAGAGCACTGAGTGTCATTTCTGTCTGCTGCTCCTTCCTCTGCTATCTGCATGAATCACTTCTGACACCAAGAGATAAAAAGGTGACAGGGGAGGGAGCTCCAACACACAGCCTGTGATTGACAGCCTCAGCTCTGTTCCTGTGTGGAGGGGCGTGTCCTCCAATCAGCTCCGCAGAGTAACTTCAGCTCACAACCCCCTTTCTGACCGCTCAGACAAGCTTTGTAAATTCAGTACTTTGAATGGATGTAGGGGAGAGAGGGCTGCAGATAAAAAAGGTACAACTTATTTAGGAGGATTTGTCTCATCTCTGTGCATCACCTGAGGCCGGTCACTTCACTGGGGAATTGGGGGGGGGGGGGGGTTGGTTGCTATGGGTGACAACATTGCCATTCTCTCACACAGAAGAGTCGGGACGTCACCCAGCGATCCTCAGCGAGACGATCGGACCGGCACAGGCCATTGTTTGTTTGTTGGATTTTCTTTGTTATATGAAAGTCTCGCCCGTCAATCGCCCGTTACACCCGATGAGGATCCTTCAATAGGGGGCCACATCATAAAACACCTGAAATCACCCCCCCCCCCTCCCCTCCCCCCACTTGACTCCCATTGTCGGCGTTCTCGCGGCCGGAGCTTTATATTAACCCCTCGTGTGCCCCAATCCTCGGGGTCCGCCGCCCTCCATCTAGAACAATGGACACCCGGCGACACGTGTGCTGGAGGCAGCCATTGTTAACCCTTCCTCTGCCACCCGGGGGGGGGGGAGGGGAGGGGCGGAAGGGTTACACTCCATTATGTACCGGCAGATGGGGAGATCGAATGTACCAGATGCAATCTGATTTAATTACAATTATTGTTATGTGGGCGACTTAATAGCGAGATTGGTCGCGTTTCTCACGCAAGACTCACATCTGCTTCCCGACTTCCAATAGAAACTGAAATATCTTCATATAAATAACCGTTCATCAAATCCGATCACCTGACAGATCGAACGACAGAACAATCTCATCTCCAGCCCTCGGGAAACCCTTCCATTCCCACCAACCACAACGTGCCAAAGAGCTAACACTCTAATATCTGGAATCAGATTCTGTGCCGATCGATAATATTTGATATACTTCAGTCTGAATAAAAATCGATCTGCACTCAGGTTTGTGGGATCAGAAATCTTCTATGTGATCATTTTATCATCTTTTTAGATATAAATCTTCTAAAAACGGCAAAACAGAAAAATGCCGCATTTCTAATCTGGAATTCTGGTGCATCCAACAGATCTCATCACCAGTCCCGTGTATTGGGGGGGGGGGGGGAGCTCACCAGTCCCGTGTATTGGGGGGGGGGGGGGGCTCACCAGTCCCGTGTATTGGGGGGGGGGGGGCTCACCAGTCCCGTGTATTGGGGGGGGGCTCACCAGTCCCGTGTATTGGGGGGGGGGGAGAGCTCACCAGTCCCGTGTATTGGGGGGGGGGGGCTCACCAGTCCCGTGTATTGGGGGGGGCTCACCAGTCCCGTGTATTGGGGGGGGCTCACCAGTCCCGTGTATTGGGGGGGGCTCACCAGTCCCGTGTATTGGGGGGGGGGGGCAGCTCACCAGTCCCGTGTATTGGGGGGGGGGCTCACCAGTCCCGTGTATTGGGGGGGGGCTCACCAGTCCCGTGTATTGGGGGGGGGGGGAGGGAAGAGCTCACCAGTCCCGTGTATTGGGGGGGGGGGGGGGGAGGGAAGAGCTCACCAGTCCCGTGTATTGGGGGGGGGGGGGGGAGAGCTCACCAGTCCCGTGTATTGGGGGGGGGGGGAAGAGCTCACCAGTCCCGTGTATTGGGGGGGGGGGGGGGGAGAGCTCACCAGTCCCGTGTATTGGGGGGGGGGGGGGAAGAGCTCACCAGTCCCGTGTATTGGGGGGGGGGGGGGAGAGCTCACCAGTCCCGTGTATTGGGGGGGGGGGGGGGGAGAGCTCACCAGTCCCGTGTATTGGGGGGGGGGAGGGAAGAGCTCACCAGTCCCGTGTATTGGGGGGGGGGGAGGGAAGAGCTCACCAGTCCCGTGTATTGGGGGGGGGAGGGAAGAGCTCACCAGTCCCGTGTATTGGGGGGGGGGGAGGGAAGAGCTCACCAGTCCCGTGTATTGGGGGGGGGGGAGGGAAGAGCTCACCAGTCCCGTGTATTGGGGGGGGGGGAGGGAAGAGCTCACCAGTCCCGTGTATTGGGGGGGGGGGGGGGGGGGAAGAGCTCACCAGTCCCGTGTATTGGGGGGGGGGGGGGGGGAGAGCTCACCAGTCCCGTGTATTGGGGGGGGGGGGGGGAAGAGCTCACCAGTCCCGTGTATTGGGGGGGGGGGAGGGAAGAGCTCACCAGTCCCGTGTATTGGGGGGGGGGGGGGGGGGGAAGAGCTCACCAGTCCCGTGTATTGGGGGGGGGGGGGGGGGAGAGCTCACCAGTCCCGTGTATTGGGGGGGAAGGGAAGAGCTCACCAGTCCCGTGTATTGGGGGGGAAGGGAAGAGCTCACCAGTCCCGTGTATTGGGGGGGAAGGGAAGAGCTCACCAGTCCCGTGTATTGGGGGGGGGGGGGGGAGAGAGCTCACCAGTCCCGTGTATTGGGGGGGAAGGGAAGAGCTCACCAGTCCCGTGTATTGGGGGGGGGGGGGAAGAGCTCACCAGTCCCGTGTATTGGGGGGGGGGGAGGGAAGAGCTCACCAGTCCCGTGTATTGGGGGGGGGGAGGGAAGAGCTCACCAGTCCCGTGTAATGGGGGGGGGGGGGAGAGCTCACCAGTCCCGTGTATTGGGGGGGGGGCTCACCAGTCCCGTGTATTGGGGGGGGGGGGAGAGCTCACCAGTCCCGTGTATTGGGGGGGGGGGGGGGGGGAGAGAGCTCACCAGTCCCGTGTATTGGGGGGGGGGGGGAGAGCTCACCAGTCCCGTGTATTGGGGGGGGGGGGGGGGGAGAGAGCTCACCAGTCCCGTGTATTGGGGGGGGGGGGGGGGGGGAGAGAGCTCACCAGTCCCGTGTATTGGGGGGGGGTCTTACATTTGATCAGATACAATCCTGCAAACAGCAATTATGTGTGTGATGTGATTGTAGGATTCGGAATATTCGATGGGACGGTCTATAGATCGATACAATCGGGGACACGTGTATGGGGGGGGGGGGGTCTGATACAATCCTTCAAACAGTTACATGGTCTGGTTGAGAAAAAGAAAAAAATCATTCAAATCAATGATTTGTGTGATGGGATTGTAGGATTGCGGTCAGGATTCGATTGGACAATCAGGGACGCGGTGTATGGGGTTCTCACATACAATCCTTCAAACATATTGGAAGAAACGTTCGCCTGAATCGGGATGATAGAAGATGATTTATACGGCGCTCAGCATTCCAAATAATAATCTCGGATACAATGAATTGCTACAATCAGAAGTCTGGTGTATGAGGGGGGCTGACAATCGGCTCCATACAATCCTCACACTGCTGAAAATCGATCGATGGATCTGTACAATCTAATCCATTATCTATGTACCAATCTTCCAAGTTGTAAAGCGCTACGTAAACTGTTGGCGCTATATAAATACTGTATAATAATAATAATAATTCTTTTGGAAACAATCCTTTAAATAATTGCAAAAAAAAATTATTAATAAAAAAAATAATAAATACACAATTATTAAAAACAAAATCTATACATCATGAGACCCCAGCAGAGCGCACCCCGAATTCAAACGATTACCAGTCCATCGACGTTCCCAACCTGCTGCGGTGGGATTCGGGGAATAGGTAGAGCCGGGGGAGGGGGTGTTGGCTTTTATGGCTCCTCTACAGCTGATCCCAATTAGACAATAGAATGAGAATGAATGATGGGAATCAGCTGATTGCAGCTCAGAGAAGCCGAACGAATACAATGTAACAACACAGAATATAGATAGAGAGAGATATATATACAGACAATGGAGGGCGGCGCTCATCCTTCACACACACATTACCTGAACCGAGGATTTCCACCTTTACAACTTTCCTATACTTGTCACAGATCAGTGCAATCGGAGCGATCGGAGAGATTGTCAGGGATCGGAGCGATTGTCAGGGATCGGAGCGATTGTCAGGGATCGGAGGGATTGTCAGGGATCGGAGGGATTGTCAGGGATCGGAGGGATTGTCAGGGATCGAAGCGATTGTCAGGGATCGAAGCGATTGTCAGGGATCGGAGGGATTGTCAGGGATCGGAGGGATTGTCAGGGATCGGAGGGATTGTCAGGGATCGGAGGGATTGTCAGGGATCGGAGGGATTGTCAGGGATCGGAGCGATTGTCAGGGATCGAAGCGATTGTCAGGGATCGGAGGGATTGTCAGGGATCGAAGCGATTGTCAGGGATCGGAGGGATTGTCAGGGATCGGAGGGATTGTCAGGGATCGGAGGGATTGTCAGGGATCGGAGGGATTGTCAGGGATCGGAGCGATTGTCAGGGATCGAAGCGATTGTCAGGGATCGGAGGGATTGTCAGGGATCGAAGCGATTGTCAGGGATCGGAGGGATTGTCAGGGATCGGAGGGATTGTCAGGGATCGAAGCGATTGTCAGGGATCGGAGGGATTGTCAGGGATCGGAGGGATTGTCAGGGATCGAAGCGATTGTCAGGGATCGGAGGGATTGTCAGGGATCGGAGGGATTGTCAGGGATCGAAGCGATTGTCAGGGATCGGAGGGATTGTCAGGGATCGAAGCGATTGTCAGGGATCGGAGGGATTGTCAGGGATCGAAGTGATTGTCGGGGATCGGAGGGATTGTCAGGGATCGGAGGGATTGTCATCGATCGTGCTGTTGGTGGATTTGGCGCAGTGAGGTCCCCAGAACAAAGGAGCCCCTCCAGCAGCGCCTGCACTGGGCTCTCCCCTCCCCCCCCCGGGCACATGGATGCTGCAAGGGGCAGCCAGGCACACACAGCAGACAATGCCAGGCGGGGTGGCAATCCGTACCTTGTAGTCACAGCCAAGCTGGAGTCGGAGATGCAGCAGAACCAGCCGAGGAGGTCGGAGTAAGATGGAGAGTGACAGATGCTTCCCTCTCAGAGGTACAATCTGGTGCTCCCATCCCCCTCCTCCTCCCCCTCCCCCCCCTACATCTGCTGTATAGAAGACCTCAAATCATGACTCTTCCCTTCCTCTGTCTGCTCCATTTAAAGAGCCCGCAGCTTCCCGGGGGGCTTCGCCCATCTCACCCCCTTTATTCCACCACTTCACTTATTAAAGACGCCACTTTTCCCAACGCTTCGCAGTAATTGGTGATTTCCTCTCATCGCCGCAAAACCATTTCCTTCACATCACCCTCCCCCATTACTGTGACTTGGGGGGTGATGGGGGGCCGGCAGTCAGAGGGTTAACATGACACAGCAAAACCTTAACCCCTCCGTGACTGATCCCTGTGATGTCATCACCAGAAAACCGATCCCTGTGATGTCATCACCAGAAAACCGATCCCTGTGATGTCATCACCAGAAAACCGATCCCTGTGATGTCATCACCAGAATACCGATCCCTGTGATGTCATCACCAGAATACCGATCTCTGTGATGTCATCACCAGAAAACCGATCCCTGTGATGTCACCACCAGAAAACCGATCCCTGTGATGTCATCACCAGAAAACCGATCCCTGTGATGTCATCACCAGAAAACCAATCCCTGTGATGTCATCACCAGAATACCGATCTCTGTGATGTCATCACCAGAAAACCGATCCCTGTGATGTCATCACCAGAAAACCAATCCCTGTGATGTCATCACCAGAAAACCGATCCCTGTGATGTCATCACCAGAAAACCGATCCCTGTGATGTCATCACCAGAATACCGATCTCTGTGATGTCATCACCAGAAAACCGATCCCTGTGATGTCATCACCAGAAAACCGATCCCTGTGATGTCATCACCAGAATACCGATCTCTGTGATGTCATCACCAGAAAACCGATCCCTGTGATGTCATCACCAGAATACCGATCTCTGTGATGTCATCACCAGAAAACCGATCCCTGTGATGTCATCACCAGAATACCGATCCCTGTGATGTCATCACCAGAAAACCGATCCCTGTGATGTCATCAACAGAATACCGATCGCTGTGATGTCATCACCAGAAAACCGATCCCTGTGATGTCATCACCAGAAAACCGATCCCTGTGATGTCACCACCAGAATACCGATCCCTGTGATGTCAAACTGTTACTGTAACTGATTATAAAGTGTGAGGTGGAGTTTGGCTTCAATGTGTTAGTGTATCTAAATCTGCTAGTACCTCTAACACTCCCCTCCCCCCAGACTGACAATGCAGAGGTGCCCCCTGTGCTCCTTCCTCCAGAGTGGGGGGTGCTCTAAGTTGTGTTACTGGACAGATCTCCAGGTGAAAACACAGAGGGGGAAAAAAGAAAACTAGAGCAGCCGCCACATCTAATGATTGTCACCGCAGACAGAAATGATCGCCAATTTGACCGCACTAACCATAAAAATAGAACGAACGAATGATAAGGACTGTTTCTGAGCGAAGTTCTAGCAGTGTACGGTCTGAGATATTGTGATGAACCAATAAGGACGGCCGAGTGGAGGAAGAACCAATCAGAGTGTCACTTTCTGTAGCAGAGCGGAGGAGGGGAAGGAATTGGGATTTTCGGGGTAAATGTTTGTTTTTTCCTTTTCTTCTCATCCTTCGTCCTGCAGATACTTCCATCTACAAGATAATGGACCCTACAGACGAAATATAAGGGCTATAACCAAACCCAATTTTTATAAAAAGTATCAAAAAATATTTATTGTATCATAAAAATTGCACAAATATACAAATCAAAAAAACATACAAAACACCCAAAAACTGCACATAAAACAGCCAAAACCATCTGGTGCTCCTTGAATCCAGGTTCTTGGTGGCTCCTCTATGGTGGAGCACGACGAGTTTCTGTTGTTTTGACGCAGTACGCATTTCGCAGGAGATAACCCGCTTCTTCAGGAAAAGTTTCAGCAAGAACACTGAAGAGAAATAGTCAAAAACCTCCAAATAGAAACACGTTGAATGTTCCTCCTACACATGGTCATTGTCACCCATGTAATGCCACGGGATGGTCCTCCTCGTTTTCCACGATAGTCGTTAGTTCCATTGTATCAACACCTAGAGATATATACAAGGTGTTATATCAGGAAGGTAAAGAGGTTTCCATCATATCGTTCCTCAGATCAGTGTGAAGTGAGATAGATCGATTGATCTGAGGAACGATATGATGGAAACCTCTTTACCTTCCTGATATAACACCTTGTATATATCTCTAGGTGTGGATACAATGGAACTAACGACTATCGTGGAAAACGAGGAGGACCATCCCGTGGCATTACATGGGTGACAATGACCATGTGTAGGAGGAACATTCAACGTGTTTCTATTTTGGGGTTTTTGACTATTTCTCGTCAGTGTTCTTGCTGAAACTTTTCCTGAAGAAGCGGGTTATCTCCTGCGAAACGTGTACTGCCTCAAAACAACTGAAACTCGCCGTGCTCCACCATAGAGGAGCCACCAAGAACCTGGATTCAAGGAGCACCGGATGGTTTTGGCTGTTTTATGTGCAGTTTTTGGGTGTTTTGTATGTTTTTTTGATTTGTATATTTGTGCAATTTTTATGATACAATAAATATTTTTTGATACTTTTTATAAAAATTGGGTTTGGTTATAGCCCTTATATTTCGTTTGTTAGGGTCCATTATTTTGTACCATATTTTTTGCTCCATAAGACGCACCTGACCATAAGACAGGAAAACAAGAAAAAAAAAATATTCTGACCCAAATGGTACTAAAATATTTTCCAGTGCCAATAAAATGCAGCCCGACCATTACCATCGTCTTGTGTCTCAGCAAGTGTCAGGCCCAGCCGGGAGATCGGCCGGCGCTCGCGGGGGCTTGGGATGTCCACCCTCCGCTCTCCTCTCTCTCTTCCGGTACTAACATGGCAGCAGTGGGGGGGGGCAGTGCCAGCAGTGGCGGGGGGCGGTGTCATCGGCGGCGGGGGGCGGTGCTTGGTGTATATTGGCTTCATAAGACGCAGAGACATTTTCCCCCATATTTTTGGGTAGAAAAAAGTGCATCTTATGGTCCAAAAAATACGGTATATCATTGATTAGGATGAGGTACCAGACATACACGGTCTACCTAATGAGGGTCTCTCATTGAGGCCTTCCTCCCAATTTTCTATGTTTCCTACATGACGATTCTCCTCTTCCTCCTCACTGAAAGCCTGTGTGACACGATGACAACACAGGGGACAGGGACAGAGCGTTGTCACCCTAGAACAGGAAGTACCTGAACAAGAACCTCCATGGCAGGATCACCGGGGAATATTTTGATGGAACTGCAGATTCCAAAAGATTGAACTTCACTTTTGAAATGACGACCTGTAAAGTTTGTATGAGATTTAAAGTGGAAATAAAGTGTAAAAAGACATAAAATATGAGCAGGCGGGATTTATATTGCAGAAGAGACATCGAATGTACCGTACTATAAAAAACAAACAAAAATTCCCGGCTCACTTACCAGCCGACAACAAACCGAATGGACCGTCTAACAGTTCACATTAAAAACAGGGTAGGTTTAGTTTGCACCCATATGAACATACATGTGTAAGCTGCAGAGACCGAGTCACGGCACCAAAATATTATCTGCAGTCCAAACTCTCTACATTCTGAGAGCCTCCAAAGATGGAGCACATATATAATAATGGACAGATGAAGGGCAGGTTTTCTCTTGTAGTGACACACGTTATACTATGGAAGCCCCTCTGCTGCCTCAGTGGGCCCGGTAAGAACTTTCCCCTGAGCATTCTGGTCCCGGGAGTGTCCGGCAGGGTTGTGGAGACTTCACAACATACGAAGCAATCTGATCAGAGAAACGTTTTCTAATGCCAATGCTGAGACAGGCAAAGCAACGGGATCACTATACTGCCAACCCTTGCAGCAGCCAATCCCCTTCCTTTGCTCCTCAGATGCTCCATCTGTCCACCAGGAGAGAAGAACATGGTACTTCCAGGTACATTGATCATGTGACTCTCCACCCCTCCTCTCATGTGACTCTTCACCCCTCCTCTCATGTGACTCTCCATCCCTCCTTTCATGTGACTCTCCGCCCCTCCTCCATCCCTCCTCTCATGTGACTCTCCATCCCTCCTCTCATGCGACTCTCCACCCCTCCTCTCATGTGACTCTCTGCCCCTCCTCTCATGTGACTCTCCATCCCTCCTTTCATGTGACTCTCCACCCCTCCTCTCATGTGACTCTCCACCCCTCCTCTCATGTGACTCTCCACCCCTCCTCTCATGTGACTCTCTGCCCCTCCTCTCATGTGACTCTCCATCCCTCCTTTCATGTGACTCTCCGCCCCTCCTCCATCCCTCCTCTCATGTGACTCTCCATCCCTCCTCTCATGTGACTCTCCACCCCTCCTGTCATGTGACTCTCCGCCCCTCCTGTCATGTGACTCTCCGCCCCTCCTCTCATGTGACTCTCCATCCCTCCTCTCATGTGACTCCCCATCCCTCCTCTCATGTGACTCTCCGCCCCTCCTCTCATGTGACTCTCCGCCCCTCCTGTCATGTGACTCTCCGCCCCTCCTGTCATGTGACTCTCCGCCCCTCCTGTCATGTGACTCTCCGCCCCTCCTCTCATGTGACTCTCCGCCCCTCCTCTCATGTAAATCTCCGCCCCTCCTGTCATGTGACTCTCCGCCCCTCCTCTCATGTGACTCTCCGCCCCTCCTCTCATGTGGCTCTCCGCCCCTCCTCTCATGTGACTCTCCATCCCTCCTCTCATGTGACTCTCCATCCCTCCTCTCATGTGACTCTCCATCCCTCCTCTCATGTGACTCTCCGCCCCTCCTGTCATGTGACTCTCCGCCCCTCCTCTCATGTGACTCTCCACCCCTCCTCTCATGTAAATCTCCGCCCCTCCTGTCATGTGACTCTCCGCCCCTCCTCTCATGTGACTCTCCGCCCCTCCTCTCATGTGACTCTCCATCCCTCCTCTCATGTGACTCTCCATCCCTCCTCTCATGTGACTCTCCGCCCTCCTGTCATGTGACTCTCCGCCCTCCTGTCATGTGACTCTCCATCCCTCCTCTCATGTGACTCTCCATCCCTCCTCTCATGTGACTCTCCGCCCCTCCTGTCATGTGACTCTCCATCCCTCCTCTCATGTGACTCTCCGCCCCTCCTGTCATGTGACTCTCCATCCCTCCTCTCATGTGACTCTCCGCCCCTCCTGTCATGTGACTCTTCGCCCCTCCTGTCATGTAACTCTCCGCCCCCCCCCTCTCATGTGACTCTCCGCCCCCCCCTCTCATGTGACTTTCCACCCCTCCTCTCATGTGACTCTCCGCCCCTCCTGTCATGTGACTCTTCGCCCCTCCTGTCATGTGACTCTCCATCCCTCCTGTCATGTGACTCTCCGCCCCTCCTCTCATGTGACTCTCCGCCCCTCCTCTCATGTGACTCTCCGCCCCTCCTCTCATGTGACTCTCCGCCCCTCCTGTGACTCTCCGCCCCTCCTCTCATGTGACTCTCCGCCCCTCCTGTGACTCTCCGCCCCTCCTCTCATGTGACTCTCCGCCCCTCCTCTCATGTGACTCTCCGCCCCTCCTGTGACTCTCCGCCCCTCCTCTCATGTGAAGGTGTTGATGCATAGTGATGGCTGGGAGGGTTCTTAGCCCTGTGTAAGCTCTAGGTTGGCACTTCCAGCTTTCATAGAGCTTCTTCTCTTTTCTCTCATATGGGATTGGAGTGGAGGGAACATTAATATAAGTTGCTGGAAGTCCTGCCAATAAAGTGCCCATGTTGCTCCGCCCTCCACGTTTAAAGCACCGTTTTTTTTATCAGAAAAAATATGTTTATTGAATAAACCATGAAATGCACATCAAAGATTATACAAAGTGAGGAATGTCTTATATATCTGCAGGACTCCGGAGATATAAAGGACATTGTTAGTGGTATTTGTCTTCTTCATCTTCATCTCTTCAGTACGACTTGTAGAGGTCCTCTGTGCTGAGATGTTTCAGGGTGTGTTGTGTCATTGTCAGATCTCGGTGCACATGACGTGTCTGCCCAGGTGATAGGAGCCCTCCAAGATCCAGCCAATGACCCAAACCGAGCCTCACCTGTGCCAGGTAACAGCTGCCCGACCACCTTTCATCATAAGCCAGGACAGCAAACTATCCTCCTCCTCCTCTCTGCCTCTCTGATGAATCGTGTCTTCTTCCTCCTCTCTGGTGGATTGTGTCTTCTTCCTCCTCCCTGGTGGATTGTGTCTTCTTCCTCCTCTCTGGTGGATTGTGTCTTCTTCCTCCTCTCTGGTGAATCCTGTCTTCTTCCTCCTCTCTGGTGAATCCTGTCTTCTTCCTCCTCTCTGGTGGATCGTGTCTTCTTCCTCCTCTCTGGTGGATTGTGTCTTCTTCCTCCTCTCTGGTGAATCGTGTCTTCTTCTTCCTCTTTGGTGGACTGTGTTTCCTTCCTCCTCTCTAGTGGATCGTGTCTTCTTCCTCCTCTCTAGTGGCTTGTGTCTTCTTCCTCCTCTCTAGTGGCTTGTGTCTTCTTCCTCCTCTCTGGTGGATCGTGTCTTCTTCCTCCTCTCTGGTGGATTGTGTCTTCTTCCTCCTCTCTGGTGAATCGTGTCTTCTTCTTCCTCTTTGGTGGACTGTGTTTCCTTCCTCCTCTCTAGTGGATCGTGTCTTCTTCCTCCTCTCTAGTGGCTTGTGTCTTCTTCCTCCTCTCTGGTGGATCGTGTCTTCTTCCTCCTCTCTGGTGGATTGTGTCTTCTTCCTCCTCTCTGGTGAATCGTGTCTTCTTCTTCCTCTTTGGTGGACTGTGTTTCCTTCCTCCTCTCTAGTGGATCGTGTCTTCTTCCTCCTCTCTAGTGGCTTGTGTCTTCTTCCTCCTCTCTAGTGGCTTGTGTCTTCTTCCTCCTCTCTAGTGGCTTGTGTCTTCTTCCTCCTCTCTAGTGGCTTGTGTCTTCTTCCTCCTTTTTGGTGGCTCGCGTCTTCTTCCTCCTCTCCGGTGGACTGTGTTTTTTTCCTCCTCTTTGGTGAATGGTGTCTTCTTCCTCCTCTCTGCCTCTCTGATGAATCGTGTCTTCTTCCTCCTCTCTGGTGGATTGTGTCTTCTTCCTCCTCTCTGGTGAATCGTGTCTTCTTCTTCCTCTTTGGTGGACTGTGTTTCCTTCCTCCTCTCTGGTGGATCGTGTCTTCTTCCTCCTCTCTGGTGGATTGTGTCTTCTTCCTCCTCTCTGGTGGATTGTGTCTTCTTCCTCCTCTCTGGTGAATCGTGTCTTCTTCTTCCTCTTTGGTGGACTGTGTTTCCTTCCTCCTCTCTAGTGGATCGTGTCTTCTTCCTCCTCTCTAGTGGCTTGTGTCTTCTTCCTCCTCTCTAGTGGCTTGTGTCTTCTTCCTCCTCTCTGGTGGATCGTGTCTTCTTCCTCCTCTCTGGTGGATTGTGTCTTCTTCCTCCTCTCTGGTGAATCGTGTCTTCTTCTTCCTCTTTGGTGGACTGTGTTTCCTTCCTCCTCTCTAGTGGATCGTGTCTTCTTCCTCCTCTCTAGTGGCTTGTGTCTTCTTCCTCCTCTCTGGTGGATCGTGTCTTCTTCCTCCTCTCTGGTGGATTGTGTCTTCTTCCTCCTCTCTGGTGAATCGTGTCTTCTTCTTCCTCTTTGGTGGACTGTGTTTCCTTCCTCCTCTCTAGTGGATCGTGTCTTCTTCCTCCTCTCTAGTGGCTTGTGTCTTCTTCCTCCTCTCTAGTGGCTTGTGTCTTCTTCCTCCTCTCTAGTGGCTTGTGTCTTCTTCCTCCTCTCTAGTGGCTTGTGTCTTCTTCCTCCTTTTTGGTGGCTCGCGTCTTCTTCCTCCTCTCCGGTGGACTGTGTTTTTTTCCTCCTCTTTGGTGAATGGTGTCTTCTTCCTCCTCTCTGCCTCTCTGATGAATCGTGTCTTCTTCCTCCTCTCTGGTGGATTGTGTCTTCTTCCTCCTCTCTGGTGAATCGTGTCTTCTTCTTCCTCTTTGGTGGACTGTGTTTCCTTCCTCCTCTCTAGTGGATCGTGTCTTCTTCCTCCTCTCTAGTGGCTTGTGTCTTCTTCCTCCTCTTTGGTGAGTCATGTCTTCTTCCTCCTCTCTGGTGAATTGTGTCTTCTTCCTCCTCTCTAGTGGCTTGTGTCTTCTTCCTCCTCTTTGGTGGATTGTGTCTTCTTCCTCCTCTTTGGTGAGTCATGTCTTCTTCCTCCTCTCTGGTGGATTGTGTCTTCTTCCTTCTCTCTGGTGGATTGTGTCTTCTTCCTCCTCTCTGGTGAATCGTGTCTTCTTCCTCCTCTCTGGTGGACTGTGTTTTCTTCCTCCTCTCTGCTGAATTGTGTCTTCTTCCTCCTCTCTGCTGAATTGTGTCTTCTTCCTCCTCTCTGGTGAATCATGTCTTCTTCCTCCTCTCTGGTGGCTCGTGTCTTCTTCCTCCTCTCTGGTGAATCGTGTCTTCTTACTCCTCTCTGGTGAATCGTGTCTTCTTCCTCCTCTCTGGTGAATCGTGTCTTCTTCCTCCTCTCTGGTGGATTGTGTCTTCTTCCTCCTCTCTGGTGGATTGTGTCTTCTTCCTCCTCTCTGGTGGATTGTGCCTTCTTCCTCCTCTATGGTGGATTGTGTCTTCCTCCTCTATGGTGGATCATGTCTTCCTACTCTTTGGTAGACCGTGTCTTTTTTCTCTTCTCTGGTGGATTGTGTCTTCTTCCTTCGCCCTGGTGGCTTGTGTCTTCTTCCTCCTCTCTGGTGGCTCATGTCTTCTTCCTCCTCTCTGGTGGATTGTGTCTTCTTCCTCCTCTCTGGTGGATCGTGTCTTCTTCCTCCGCTCTGGTGGATTGTGTCTTCTTCCTCCTCTCTGGTGGATTGTGTCTTCTTCCTCCTCTCTGGTGGATCGTGTCTTCTTCCACCTCTCTTTTGGGTAGTGTCTTCTTTCTCCTTTCTGGTGGGTTGTTACTTATTCCTCTTTTCTGGTGGATTGTGTCTTCTTCCTCCTCTCTGATGGATCCTGTTTTCTTCCTCCTCTCTGGTGGATTGAGTCTTCTTCCTCCTCTCTGGTGGATTGTGTCTTCTTCCTCCTCCCTGGTGGATTGTGTCTTCTTCCTCCTCTCTGGTGGATTGTGTCTTCTTCCTCCTCTCTGGTGGATTGTGTCTTCTTCCTCCTCTCTGGTGGATTGTGTCTTCTTCCTCCTCTCTGGTGGATTGTGTCTTCTTCCTCCTCTCTGGTGGATTGTGTCTTCTTCCTCCTCTCTGGTGGATTGTGTCTTCTTCCTCCTCTCTGGTGGATTGTGTCTTTGTCCTCCTCCCTGGTGGATTGTGTCTTCTTCCTCCTCTCTGGTGGATTGTGTCTTCTTCCTCCTCTCTGGTGGATTGTGTCTTCTTCCCCCTCTCTGGTGGATTGTGTCTTCGTCCTCCTCCCTGGTGGATTGTGTCTTCGTCCTCCTCCCTGGTGGATTGTGTCTTCTTCCTCCTCTCTGGTGGATTGTGTCTTCTTCCTCCTCTCTGGTGAATCGTGTCTTCTTCCTCTTCTCTGGTGAATCGTGTCTTCTTCCTCCTCTCTGGTGAATCGTGTCTTCTTCCTCCTCTCTGGTGGATTGTGTCTTCTTCCTCCTCTCTGGTGGATTGTGCCTTCGTCCTCCTCCCTGGTGGATTGTGTCTTCTTCCTCCTCCCTGGTGGATTGTGTCTTCTTCCTCCTCCCTGGTGGATTGTGTCTTCTTCCTCCTCTCTGGTGGATTGTGTCTTCTTCCTCCTCTCTGGTGGATTGTGTCTTCGTCCTCCTCCCTGGTGGATTGTGTCTTCGTCCTCCTCCCTGGTGGATTGTGTCTTCTTCCTCCTCTCTGGTGGATTGTGTCTTCTTCCTCCTCTCTGGTGAATCGTGTCTTCTTCCTCCTCTCTGGTGAATCGTGTCTTCTTCCTCCTCTCTGGTGAATCGTGTCTTCTTCCTCCTCTCTGGTGAATCGTGTCTTCTTCCTCCTCTCTGGTGAATCGTGTCTTCTTCCTCCTCTCTGGTGGATTGTGTCTTCTTCCTCCTCTCTGGTGGATTGTGTCTTCTTCCTCCTCCCTGGTGGATTGTGTCTTCTTCCTCCTCCCTGGTGGATTGTGTCTTCGTCCTCCTCCCTGGTGGATTGTGTCTTCTTCCTCCTCCCTGGTGGATTGTGTCTTCTTCCTCCTCCCTGGTGTATTGTGTCTTCTTCCTCCTCTCTGGTGGATTGTGTCTTCTTCCTCCTCTCTGGTGGATTGTGTCTTCTTCCTCCTCTCTGGTGGATTGTGTCTTCTTCCTCCTCCCTGTTGGATTGTGTCTTCATCCTCCTCTCTGGTGGATTGTGTCTTCGTCCTCCTCTCTGGTGGATTGTGTCTTCGTCCTCCTCCCTGGTGGATTGTGTCTTCTTCCTCCTCTCTGGTGGATTGTGTCTTCTTCCTCCTCTCTGGTGGATTGTGTCTTCTTCCTCCTCCCTGGTGGATTGTGTCTTCTTCCTCCTTTCTGGTCGATTGTGTCTTCTTCCTCCTCCCTGGTGGATTGTGTCTTCTTACTCCTCTCTGGTGGATTGTGTCTTCGTCCTCCTCCCTGGTGGATTGTGTCTTCTTCCTCCTCCCTGGTGGCTTGTGTCTTCTTCCTCCTCTCTGGTGGATTGTGTCTTCTTCCTCCTCCCTGGTGGATTGTGTCTTCTTCCTCCTTTCTGGTCGATTGTGTCTTCTTCCTCCTCCCTTGTGGATTGTGTCTTCTTCCTCCTCTCTGGTGGATTGTGTCTTCTTCCTCCTCTCTGGTGGATTGTGTCTTCTTCCTCCTCCCTGGTGGATTGTGTCTTCTTCCTCCTCTCTGGTGGATTGTGTCTTCTTCCTCCTCTCTGGTGAATTGTGTCTTCTTCCTCCTCTCTGGTGGATTGTGTCTTCTTCCTCCTCTCTGGTGGATTGTGTCTTCTTCCTCCTCCCTGGTGGATTGTGTCTTCTTCCTCCTCCCTGGTGGATTGTGTCTTCGTCCTCCTCCCTGGTGGATTGTGTCTTCTTCCTCCTTTCTGGTGGATTGTGTCTTCTCCCTCCTCTCTGGTGGATTGTGTCTTCGTCCTCCTCACTGGTGGATTGTGTCTTCTTCCTCCTCTCTGGTGGATTGTGACTTCTTCCTCCTCCCTGGTGGATTGTGTCTTCTTCCTCCTCTCTGGTGAATCATGTCTTCTTCCTCCTCTCTGGTGGATTGTGTCTTCTTCCTCCTCTCTGGTGAATTGTGTCTTCTTCCTCCTCTCTGGTGGATTGTGTCTTCTTCCTCCTCTCTGGTGGATTGTGTCTTCTTCCTCCTCCCTGGTGGATTGTGTCTTCTTCCTCCTCCCTGGTGGATTGTGTCTTCTTCCTCCTCCCTGGTGGATTGTGTCTTCTTCCTCCTCTCTGGTGGATTGTGTCTTCTTCCTCCTCCCTGGTGGATTGTGTCTTCTTCCTCCTCCCTGGTGGATTGTGTCTTCTTCCTCCTCCCTGGTGGCTTGTGTCTTCTTCCTCCTCTCTGGTGGATTGTGTCTTCTTCCTCCTCCCTGGTGGGTTGTGTCTTCTTCCTCCTCTCTGGTGGATTGTGTCTTCTTCCTCCTCCCTGGTGGATTGTGTCTTCTTCCTCCTCCCTGGTGGATTGTGTCTTCTTCCTCCTCCCTGGTGGATTGTGTCTTCTTCCTCCTCTCTGGTGGCTTGTGTCTTCTTCGACACTTTCCGGAATGTCAGATGTCTGAGTTCCCAGCATGCACCATAGGTCCATCCTCCTGACCCCATGTCATTACAGTGTCTTAGTGGTTGGAGGATTGAACAATGGTGCGTGGTGGGGACACAGACATCTGACATTTCCAGAAGTGTTGAATACCGATGAGACTGATTGAACTTACAAACAAAGACACTGAGATCCTTTATTCTTAGTATCCAATGCTGTCAAAGTTTACCTTATTAATCGAGCTAACAGGCCGAGCGCAAATACGTGAAAACGCCTCCAAAAGGTCTTCAGACACCTCCAACTATGCTGGAAGCAGAAGGAGCTCTACACCAAAGGTCTGAGAGTCCAAAGTGATGTTTTATTAAATGAGCCAACGTGTTTCAGGGTTTCGGCCCTTCATCAGGGGTGGTGTGTTTTATAATCCCTACATGTAGCTGAGTGAAGAGCAACAATGGTTACACTGTAAATTCTATAACAAACCATTGGCTGTCTGCTATATGGCGCCCAGACTTTCTGTGGCCGGAATTTGTTACATAATATAGAACTATTGTTGCTCCTCAGTGGAGTTCAGCCACTTCCAGAGATGATACAATAACCACCTCAGCTTTGAAAGGTTTTACCCCCCTTCATGACCAGGTCATTTCCTGCTATTCAGCACTGCGCTACTTTTAATGGTAATTCCTCAGTCAAGAAACACTGTACCCAAATTACATTTATATCATTTTTATATACACATAGAGCTTCTTCTGGTGGTATCTGACCACCACTGCGTTTCTGATTTTTTGCGATATAAACGAAAAAAGACGAAATAAAAAAAAACAATATTTTTTCATTTCTGCTATAAAATATACCCAATAAAATAAAATATCAAATGTCTTCATACATTTTGGCCAATATATATTCTGCTCCATGTTTTTGGTAAAATAAAATCCCAATAAGCGTATATTGATTGGTTTGTGTGAAAGTTATGACGACTACAAACTATGCGATATACTGGAATTTTTATTTATTTATTTCTTTATACTACTAATGGCAGCAATCAGCGACTTATAATCGGAACGTGATATTGTGGTGGGATATTTGACACAAACTGACACTGGGGGGAACTGACTAACTGCCACTGCATGTGTGCGCATAAACCCGGAAACTGGCAGCAAAGTACCAGCACATAGCAGGGGGCAGTCTTCAAGTGGTTACGGCTGGCTATGGTGTCTGGCAGGAGTGTCTTAATTACAAATAGAAACCCTTTGGCCACTAAACAGTTCCTGGTTTGTATTTCAATCATATTTAGTTGTTTATCTGGAGATCTTTACATTGTCATTTCTGACTCAGCGGTTTTGAAGGACCTTCCTCCTCTGTCAGAATGTTGGACAATGCTTCATGCAGGACCTGTTTCCAAGGCAATGGCCTCCTGATACAAGGCTTGTTTTCTTATCTCTCTGCGTTTTGCCTTTGTTGTAAAATGGAACACAATGCACAGCAATTGTCAGCATGCCACAAATACCACCAAATGTCCATATCTGCCACGTGCTCACATTCATTTCCCAATTTTCTGGGACCTCTGATGTGATGGGAGGACCTCTGATGTGATGGGAGGACCTCTGATGTGAAGGGAGGACATCTGATGTGATGAGGGACCTCTGATGTGATGAGGGACCTCTGATGTGATGGGGAGACCTCTGATGTGATAGAGGAACCTCTGATGTGATGGGGAGACCTCTGGCGTGATGCGGGGACCTCTGATGTGATGGGGAGACCTCTGATGTGATGGAGGGACCTCTGATGTGATGGGAGAACCTTCGATGTGATGGGAGGACCTCTGTTGTGATGGGAGGACCTCTGATGTGATGGGAGAACCTCCGATGTGATGGGGAGACCTCTGATGTGATGGGAGGACCTCTGATGTGATGAGGGACCTCTGATGTGATGGGAGAACCTTCGATGTGATGGGAGGACCTCTGTTGTGATGGGAGGACCTCTGATGTGATGGGAGAACCTCCGATGTGATGGGGAGACCTGTGATGTGATGGGAGAACCTCTGATGTGATGGGAGGACCTCTGATGTGAAGGGAGGACCTCTGATGTGATGAGGGACCTCTGATGTGATGAGGGACCTCTGATGTGATGGGAGAACCTCCGATGTGATGGGAGGACCTCTGATGTGATGGGAGGACCTCTGATGTGAAGGGAGGACCTCTGATGTGATGAGGGACCTCTGATGTGATGAGGGACCTCTGATGTGATGGGAGAACCTCCGATGTGATGGGAGGACCTCTGATGTGATGGGGAGACCTCTGATGTGATAGAGGAACCTCTGATGTGATGGGGAGACCTCTGGCGTGATGCGGGGACCTCTGATGTGATGGGGAGACCTCTGATGTGATGCGGGGACCTCTGATGTGATGGGGAGACCTCTGATGTGATGCGGGGACCTCTGATGTGATGGGGAGACCTCTGATGGAGGGACCTCTGATGTGATGGGAGGACCTCTGATGTGAAGGGAGGACCTCTGATGTGATGGGAGAACCTCCGATGTGATGGGAGGACCTCTGTTGTGATGGGAGGACCTCTGATGTGATGGGGAGACCTCTGATGTGATAGAGGAACCTCTGATGTGATGGGGAGACCTCTGGCGTGATGCGGGGACCTCTGATGTGATGAGGGACCTCTGATGTGATGGGAGGACCTCTGATGTGATGGGGGGACCTCTGATGTGATGAGGGACCTCTGATGTGATGGGGGGACCTCTGATGTGATGGGGGACCTCTGATGTGATGGGGAGACCTCTGATGTGATGCGGGGACCTCTGATGTGATGGGGGGACCTCTGATGTGATGGAGGGACCTCTGATGTGATGGTGTGACCTCTGATGTGATGGAGGGACCTCTGATGTGATGGAGGGACCTCTGATGAGATGGGAAGGACCTCTGATGTGATGAGGGACCTCTGATGTGATGGGGAGACCTCTGATGTGATGGAGGGACCTCTGATGTGATGGAGGGACCTCTGATGTGATGGAGTGACCTCTGATGTGATGGAGGGACCTCTGATGTGATGGGAAGGACCTCTGATGTGATGAGGGATCTCTGATGTGATGGAGGGACCTCTGATGTGATGAGGGACCTTTAATGTGACGGGAGGACCTCTGATGTGATGGAGGGACCTCTGATGTGATGGAGGGACCTCTGATGTGATGGGGAGACCTCAGATGTGATGAAGGACCTCTAATGTGATGGAGGGACCTCTGATGTGATGGGGGGACTTCTGATGTGATGGGAGGACCTCTGTTGTGATGTTAGGACCTCTGATGTGGTGGGGGACCTCTGATGTGATGGGGAGACCTCTGATGTGATGAGGGACCTCTGATGTGATGGGGGGACCTCTGATGTGATGGGGGGATCTCTGATGTGATGGAGGGACCTCTGATGTGATGGGGGGGGGGCCTCTGATGTGATGGGGGGGGGGGCCTCTGATGTGATGGAGGGACCTCTGTTGTGATGGGAGGACCTCTGATGTGATGGGAGGACCTCTGATGTGATGAGGGACCTCTGATGTGATGGGAGAACCTCCGATGTGATGGGAGAAACTCTGTTGTGATGGGAGGACCTCTGATGTGATGGGGAGACCTCTGATGTGATAGAAGGACCTCTGATGTGATGGGGAGACCTCTGGCGTGATGCGGGGACCTCTGATGTGATGGGGGACCTCTGATGTGATGGGGAGACCTCTGGCGTGATGCGGGGACCTCTGATGTGATGAGGGACCTCTGATGTGATGGGAGGACCTCTGATGTGATGGGGGGACCTCTGATGTGATGAGGGACCTCTGATGTGATGGGGGGACCTCTGATGTGATGGGGGACCTCTGATGTGATGGGGAGACCTCTGATGTGATGCGGGGACCTCTGATGTGATGGGGACACCTCTGATGTGATGGAGGGACCTCTGATGTGATGGTGTGACCTCTGATGTGATGGAGGGACCTCTGATGTGATGGAGGGACCTCTGATGTGATGGGAAGGACCTCTGATGTGATGAGGGACCTCTGATGTGATGGGGAGACCTCTGATGTGATGGAGGGACCTCTGATGTGATGGAGGGACCTCTGATGTGATGGAGTGACCTCTGATGTGATGGAGTGACCTCTGATGTGATAGAGGGACCTCTGATGTGATGAGGGACCTTTAATGTGACGGGAGGACCTCTGATGTGATGAGGGACCTCTGATGTGATGGAGGGACCTCTGATGTGATGAGGGACCTTTAATGTGACGGGAGGACCTCTGATGTGATGGAGGGACCTCTGATGTGATGGGGGGACCTCTGATGTGATGGGAGAACCTCTGTTGTGATGTTAGGACCTCTGATGTGGTGGGGGACCTCTGATGTGATGAGGGACCTCTGATGTGGTGGGGGACCTCTGATGTGATGGGGAGACCTCTGATGTGATGAGGGACCTCTGATGTGATGGGGGGACCTCTGATGTGATGGGGGGATCTCTGATGTGATGGAGGGACCTCTGATGTGATGGGGAGACCTCTGATGTGATGGGGGGATCTCTGATGTGATGGGGGGGTGGGGGCCTTTGATGTAATGAGAAACCTCTGATGTAATCGGGGGACTTCTGATGTGATGGAGGGACCTCTGATGTGATGGAAGGACCTCTGATGTGATGGAAGGACCTCTGATGTGATGGAAGGACCTCTGATGTGATGGAGGGACCTCTGATGTGATGGAAGGACCTCTGATGTGATGGAAGGACCTCTGATGTGATGGAAGGACCTCTGATGTGATGGAGGGACCTCTGATGTGATGGAAGGACCTCTGATGTGATGGGGAGACCTCTGATGTGATGAGAGACCTCTGATGTGATGGAGGGACCTCTGATGTGATGGGGGGGGGGGCCTCTGATGTGATGTGGGAAGCTCTATTGTTATGGGGGGGGGGGGGGGGACCAATAATGTGATGGAGGACCTCTTATGTGATGACATCTGGTGTAATGGGAGGACCTCTGATGTAAAGGGGGCTTCTGATGTGATATTTCATGATGGCGGTTGCATGCATTGTCCCAGACTCAGGTTTTCATTGATAAGTAACATTCACATTTTGCACAGTAGTAAAGGAATTTGCGACTGGGAAAAGTCTGTGAAAGGCCGGTGTAGGGAGTCGCAGGACGCAGATAGTAATGTCGGATTCTGGCACTTCCACTGCTAATTCTGTTAGTAGGTGAGGGTGATAAAAGACACAAGTCCATCAAGTCCAACCTATGTGTGTGATTATATGTCATATTACATTATATATCTCTGTATGTTGTGTGATTATATGTCATATTACATTATATATCTCTGTATGTTGTGTGATTATATGTCATATTACATTATATATCTCTGTATGTTGTGTGATTATATGTCATATTACATTATATATCTCTGTATGTTGTGTGATTATATGTCATATTACATTATATATCTCTGTATGTTGTGTGATTATATGTCATATTACATTATATATCTCTGTATGTTGTGTGATTATATGTCATATTACATTATATATCTCTGTATGTTGTGTGATTATATGTCATATTACATTATATATCTCTGTATGTTGTGTGATTATATGTCATATTACATTATATATCCTGTATGTTGTGTGATTATATGTCATATTACATTATATATCTCTGTATGTTGTGTGATTATATGTCATATTACATTATATATCCTGTATGTTGTGTGATTATATGTCATATTACATTATATATCCTGTATGTTGTGTGATTATATGTCATATTACATTATATATCTCTGTATGTTGTGTGATTATATGTCATATTACATTATATATCTCTGTATGTTGTGTGATTATATGTCATATTACATTATATATCTCTGTATGTTGTGTGATTATATGTCATATTACATTATATATCCTGTATGTTGTGTGATTATATGTCATATTACATTATATATCTCTGTATGTTGTGTGATTATATGTCAGTATTACATTATATATCTCTGTATGTTGTGTGATTATATGTCATATTACATTGTATATCTCTGTATGTTGTGTGATTATATGTCATATTACATTATATATCTCTGTATGTTGTGTGATTATATGTCATATTACATTATATATCTCTGTATGTTGTGTGATTATATGTCATATTACATTATATATCTCTGTATGTTGTGTGATTATATGTCATATTACATTATATATCTCTGTATGTTGTGTGATTATATGTCATATTACATTATATATCTCTGTATGTTGTGTGATTATATGTCATATTACATTATATATCTCTGTATGTTGTGTGATTATATGTCATATTACATTATATATCTCTGTATGTTGTGTGATTATATGTCATATTACATTATATATCCTGTATGTTGTGTGATTATATGTCATATTACATTATATATCCTGTATGTTGTGTGATTATATGTCATATTACATTATATATCCTGTATGTTGTGTGATTATATGTCATATTACATTATATATCCTGTATGTTGTGTGATTATATGTCATATTACATTATATATCTCTGTATGTTGTGTGATTATATGTCATATTACATTATATATCTCTGTATGTTGTGTGATTATATGTCATATTACATTATATATCTCTGTATGTTGTGTGATTATATGTCATATTACATTATATATCCTGTATGTTGTGTGATTATATGTCATATTACATTATATATCTCTGTATGTTGTGTGATTATATGTCATATTACATTATATATCTCTGTATGTTGTGTGATTATATGTCATATTACATTATATATCCTGTATGTTGTGTGATTATATGTCATATTACATTATATATCCTGTATGTTGTGTGATTATATGTCATATTACATTGTATATCTCTGTATGTTGTGTGATTATATGTCAGTATTACATTGTATATCTCTGTATGTTGTGTGATTATATGTCAGTATTACATTATATATCCTGTATGTTGTGTGATTATATGTCATATTACATTATATATCTCTGTATGTTGTGTGATTATATGTCATATTACATTATATATCTCTGTATGTTGTGTGATTATATGTCATATTACATTATATATCCTGTATGTTGTGTGATTATATGTCATATTACATTATATATCTCTGTATGTTGTGTGATTATATGTCATATTACATTATATATCTCTGTATGTTGTGTGATTATATGTCATATTACATTATATATCCTGTATGTTGTGTGATTATATGTCATATTACATTATATATCCTGTATGTTGTGTGATTATATGTCATATTACATTATATATCCTGTATGTTGTGTGATTATATGTCATATTACATTATATATCTCTGTATGTTGTGTGATTATATGTCATATTACATTATATATCCTGTATGTTGTGTGATTATATGTCATATTACATTATATATCTCTGTATGTTGTGTGATTATATGTCATATTACATTGTATATCTCTGTATGTTGTGTGATTATATGTCAGTATTACATTGTATATCTCTGTATGTTGTGTGATTATATGTCATATTACATTATATATCCTGTATGTTGTGTGATTATATGTCAGTATTACATTATATATCTCTGTATATTGCGGTCATTCAGGTGATTATCTAATAGTTTCTTGAAGCTATCAATGCTCCCCGCTGAGACCACCGCCTGTGGAAGGGAATTCCACATCCTTGCCGCTCTCACAGTAAAGAACCCTCTACGTAGTTTAAGGTTAAACCTCTTTTCTTCTAATTGTAATGAGTGGCCACGAGTCTTGTTAAACTCTCTTCTGCGAAAAAGTTTTCTCCCTATTGTGGGGTCACCAGTCCGGTATTTATATATTGTGGGGTCACCAGTCCGGTATTTATATATTGTGGGGTCACCAGTCCGGTATTTGTATATTGTGGGGTCACCAGTCTGGTATTTGTATATTGTGGGGTCACCAGTCCGGTATTTGTATATTGTGGGGTCACCAGTCCGGTATTTATATATTGTGGGGTCACCAGTCCGGTATTTATATATTGTGGGGTCACCAGTCTGGTATTTATATATTGTGGGGTCACCAGTCCGGTATTTGTATATTGTGGGGTCACCAGTCTGGTATTTATATATTGTGGGGTCACCAGTCCGGTATTTGTATATTGTGGGGTCACCAGTCCGGTATTTATATATTGTGGGGTCACCAGTCCGGTATTTGTATATTGTGGGGTCACCAGTCCGGTATTTGTATATTGTGGGGTCACCAGTCCGGTATTTATATATTGTGGGGTCACCAGTCCGGTATTTATATATTGTGGGGTCACCAGTCCAGTATTTATATATTGTGGGGTCACCAGTCCGGTATTTATATATTGTGGGGTCACCAGTCCGGTATTTGTATATTGTGGGGTCACCAGTCTGGTATTTGTATATTGTGGGGTCACCAGTCCGGTATTTATATATTGTGGGGTCACCAGTCCGGTATTTGTATATTGTGGGGTCACCAGTCTGGTATTTATATATTGTGGGGTCACCAGTCCGGTATTTATATATTGTGGGGTCACCAGTCCGGTATTTGTATATTGTGGGGTCACCAGTCTGGTATTTGTATATTGTGGGGTCACCAGTCCGGTATTTGTATATTGTGGGGTCACCAGTCTGGTATTTGTATATTGTGGGGTCACCAGTCCGGTATTTATATATTGTGGGGTCACCAGTCCGGTATTTGTATATTGTGGGGTCACCAGTCTGGTATTTGTATATTGTGGGGTCACCAGTCCGGTATTTATATATTGTGGGGTCACCAGTCCGGTATTTGTATATTGTGGGGTCACCAGTCCGGTATTTGTATATTGTGGGGTCACCAGTCCGGTATTTATATATTGTGGGGTCACCAGTCCGGTATTTATATATTGTGGGGTCACCAGTCCGGTATTTGTATATTGTGGGGTCACCAGTCTGGTATTTGTATATTGTGGGGTCACCAGTCCGGTATTTATATATTGTGGGGTCACCAGTCCGGTATTTGTATATTGTGGGGTCACCAGTCTGGTATTTATATATTGTGGGGTCACCAGTCCGGTATTTATATATTGTGGGGTCACCAGTCCGGTATTTGTATATTGTGGGGTCACCAGTCTGGTATTTGTATATTGTGGGGTCACCAGTCCGGTATTTGTATATTGTGGGGTCACCAGTCTGGTATTTGTATATTGTGGGGTCACCAGTCCGGTATTTATATATTGTGGGGTCACCAGTCCGGTATTTGTATATTGTGGGGTCACCAGTCTGGTATTTGTATATTGTGGGGTCACCAGTCCGGTATTTATATATTGTGGGGTCACCAGTCCGGTATTTGTATATTGTGGGGTCACCAGTCCGGTATTTGTATATTGTGGGGTCACCAGTCCGGTATTTATATATTGTGGGGTCACCAGTCCGGTATTTATATAATGAAATCATATCCCCTCTCAAGCGTCTCTTCTCCAGAGAGAATAAGTTCAGAGCTCACAACCTTTCCTCATAACTAAGATCCTCCAGACCCTTTATTAGCTTTGTTGCCCTTCTTTGTAGTCGCTCCATTTCCAGTACATCCTTCCTGAGGACTGGTGCCCAGAACTGGACAGCATACTCCAGGTGCGGCTGGACCAGAGTCTTGTAGAGCGGGAGAATTATCGTTTTATCTCTGGAGTTGATCCCTTTTTAATGCCAATATTCTGTTTGCTTTGTTAGCAGCAGCTTGGCATTGCATGTCATTGCTGAGCCTATCATCTACTAGGACCCCCAGGTCCTTTTCCATCCTAGATCCCCCGTTAATAAAAGTCCATGTAATGATGGAGTAATACGTAGATTCCTGCGGTGGTTTCTGTCTCTTCGGCCCGGAATTTGGCTCTCGGTAAAGTTCGGTTATTTCTCTATGGAGAGACTTTCATCTGCTGAGAATTACAAGTGACAGGCGGGTGAGGGTGGCGGCGTTGTTTACGAGGGACTGCGAGGAGCGGAGATGTGACCATCTGGTGGGGTGTCATTTTTAATGAACATTCCAGAATAGGCTGATGGGTTCCCTTTAATCCCGGGATCAGGATCACCGATATTCCTGGGGAGTCAGGGACAGGTCAGAATACGTCCCTCCCTGGCACAGCCATGTGCAGTCAGAAGGAAATGTTAACTGTCTCTATTCATGACAATCACCAGTCCTGGCCGAGCCTGCGTTGTGTCATCCCAACTGTACGGTAGTCCCGCAGGCCGCCATCTTCCTCTGGGTGAGAAGTGATGACAACCCAATGACTGGCCTGCAGACCTGGAACCCCCCGGCTGTGTATGCCGTGTGCCCAGATCCCTGGAATTTAAATATTTATTCTACAGCGTAAAGCCTGTTTATACCACCAGCTATGCGGACATGTTTATATTAGATGCAGATCTCCTCTGTGCGAGCTTTGCCAGCCCTCCAGACAACGAGAGGTTACATGAAGGTCCATAAATTGTCCTCGTTTCACAATCTGTCCATGTGTGAGGAGCCGACCTTATCCATCGTCTTCCAGGAGCATCACCACCGAGCCGTCAGCATAGTCTTCATCTATAATATATGAACCCCATGGCTATGAATTCTACGACAAATTTATAGAACTGGTCCGTAAAATGACCCCAAACTCCCGATTAAATAAAGAAGTTCTATCCTTGTACCCAATCAAGTCCCTTCTACGGCTATCGGCCACCAAATCCCCAAATCCCTGCTGCTGGGATCTGACTTCCTGGTAGAGGGGGCTACATTCATTCTCCTAGGACCCCCTGTATGGAGGAACGTAGCCACCCGCTCTTGTTCAATCTTGAGATGGACTATGGACAATGGACTATGGGACTAAAAGATGATGGTTCTATGGAGTGTGTAATATGGACTACAAACTGTGGACTATGGGACTATAGACGATGGTATCTAAGGGGCCCTTCTCCCAGTGTTCATCAATCTAAAGGGCCCTTCTCCCAGTGTTCATCAGTCTAAGGGGCCCTTCTCCCAGTGTTCATCAATCTAAAGGGCCCTTCTCCCAGTGTTCATCAATCTAAGGGGCCCTTCTTCCAGTGTTCATCAATCTAAGGGGCCCTTCTTCCAGTGTTCATCAATCTAAGGGGCCCTTCTCCCAGTGTTCATCAATCTAAGGGGCCCTTCTTCCAGTGTTCATCAATCTAAGGGGCCCTTCTCCCAGTGTTCATCAATCTAAGGGGCCCTTCTTCCAGTGTTCATCAATCTAAGGGGCCCTTCTCCCAGTGTTCATCAATCTAAGAGGCCCTTCTTCCAGTGTTCATCAATCTAAGGGGCCCTTCTTCCAGTGTTCATCAATCTAAGGGGCCCTTCTTCCAGTGTTCATCATTCTAAGGGGCCCTTCTTCCAGTGTTCATCAATCTAAGGGGCCCTTCTCCCAGTTTTCATCAATCTAAGGGGCCCTTCTTCCAGTGTTCATCAGTCTAAGGGGCCCTTCTCCCAGTGTTCATCAATCTAAGAGGCCCTTCTTCCAGTGTTCATCAATCTAAGAGGCCCTTCTCCCAGTGTTCAATCTAAGGGGCCCTTCTTCCATTGTTCATCAGTCTAAGGGGCCCTTCTTCCAGTGTTCATCAGTCTAAGGGGCCCTTCTCCCAGTGTTCATCAATCTAAGAGGCCCTTCTTCCAGTGTTCATCAATCTAAGAGGCCCTTCTTCCAGTGTTCATCAATCTAAGGGGCCCTTCTCCCAGTGTTCATCAATCTAAGAGGCCCTTCTTCCAGTGTTCATCAATCTAAGGGGCCCTTCTTCCAGTGTTCATCAGTCTAAGGGGCCCTTCTCCCAGTGTTCATCAATCTAAGAGGCCCTTCTTCCAGTGTTCATCAATCTAAGGGGCCCTTCTCCCAGTGTTCAATCTAAGGGGCCCTTCTTCCATTGTTCATCAGTCTAAGGGGCCCTTCTTCCAGTGTTCATCAGTCTAAGGGGCCCTTCTTCCAGTGTTCATCAATCTAAGAGGCCCTTCTTCCAGTGTTCATCAATCTAAGGGGCCCTTCTCCCAGTGTTCAATCTAAGGGGCCCTTCTTCCATTGTTCATCAGTCTAAGGGGCCCTTCTTCCAGTGTTCATCAATCTAAGGGGCCCTTCTTCCATTGTTCATCAGTCTAAGGGGCCCTTCTTCCAGTGTTCATCAGTCTAAGGGGCCCTTCTTCCAGTGTTCATCAATCTAAGAGGCCCTTCTCTCAGTGTTCATCAATCTAAGAGGCCCTTCTTCCAGTGTTCATCAATCTAAGGGGCCCTTCTCCCAGTGGCTAACAATGTGAGGGGCCCTTCTTTCCCTGACCACCAATGTAGGGGGGCACTATACAAACTGACTGCCATTTTAATAGGACCCTTTTACCAATGTAAGGGGGCCCTTTCCCACTGACCTGCATTCTGAGGGGCCCTTCCCCAACAACATCCATTCTGAGGGGCCCTTCCCCACCAACATCCATTCTGAGGGGCCCTTTCCCACTGACCTCCATTCTGAGAGGCCCTTGTCAACCGACCTCCATTCTAAGGAGCCCTTGCCCACTGACCTCCATTCTGAGGGGCCCTTCCCTACTGACCTCCATTCTGAGGGGCCCTTGCTCACTGACCTCCATTCTGAGGGGCCCTTGCTCACTGACCTCCATTCTGAGGGGCCCTTCCCCACTGACCTCCACTCTGAGGGGCCCTTGCTCACTGACCTCCATTCTGAGGGGCCCTTCACCACTGACCTCCATTCTGAGGGGCCCTTCCCCACTGACCTCCACTCTGAGGGGCCCTTCACCACTGACCTCCATTCTGAGGGGCCCTTGCCCACTGACCTCCATTCTGAGGGGCCCTTGCCCACTGACTGCCCATGTAAAGGGACACATTTCTCTGCTCGGGGTGTTATTTTCGGGGATCCATGGAACACGGAGAGCTGGGGATACATTTTGGGGTTTTGGAACCGTCCAGGAAATGATTTTGGGGTTCTTCCATGCTGAGAATGGCGGATCTGCAGACGTCAGGACTGAACCCACAATAATCCGGCTCTCCCCTCCATCCTCTCACACAACACACAGATCATTTCTGTACTCCCAGACCTTTCTTTTCCCCCTCCTAGATTATTGTCCTTCATTCTGAGTCTCTGATTGGAGGAGGACAGTGATGACCTTTTCTCCTGGCAGGTTTATAGTGCAGTACAGCAGAGTGGTCGGCACTTCCGCCTGGCAGCACTGGGCTCGTCGGTTCCAAAACACCAACCACAGTTCTACCTGCATGGAGTTTGCATGTTCTCCCTGCGCCTGCGTGGGTTTCCTCCAGTTACTCCAGTCTCCTCCCACACTACAAAGACATGCTGGGAGGTGAATTGGCCCCGGTATGTGTATGAATGTGAGTTGGGGACATTAGATTGTAAGCTCCTGGGGGCAGGGACTGGTGTGAATGTACAATGTAAAGCTCTGTGTACACTGACAGCACTATATGAGCTGCTGAAATAAATAAATAGTGATCTATATACCACCCTATAGTATATCCGATTACCCCCCGAGGGGGCGGACCTCCTCCTGTCCTATATATATATATAATGAATTCTCCTCTCTGATCTGTGAATTATTCGAGGATTTTTCTTCATTCATTTCATTCTCTGCGATTAGAAGTGCAGCAGATGGATGGAGATCGTCTATCAGAGGAGAGGCAGCGCCACCTGCAGGCTGACTGAGGGTATTACAGTGACACTTATAGACCATCTATGAATGAAGTGGCAGCTAACCACCCCGGGATCTGGTGTAGGGATTGTCTGCCAGGCGCTCGCCATACCGGCCACCATGTGATGGAACCATTGGAATTTTATCTTTTCATCAAAATCACAAAGAAATCAACGACATAAAATGGAAGCGAATTGGACGGAAATTGCCGCCATCAGACGCGGCGTAACAATCTGGTTCGGATGAAATCGTTTTTCCTCATTATGATTCCATTTCAGTTCGATCGATTAATAAACTCCATTATAGGTGCAAATTTTATGCCCAGATTGGACTTCACAAACGGCAGAATTCTATTGGCCGGCTGATCTCCTGGGTGGAAGATCGCCTCATTGATGGCAAAGACTTCTGATTGGTGATTGCAGTTCCTAGAGGCAGGAAAGGCGTGCCCTGTGTATGGTGAGCTTAAAGCGGAACTCCGCCCACAAAAACGAAATATCTGAATGTTCTCTATAAAACAGTCACAAAGGATACAAATCGTTATAAAGAAAAATGAAATAATATATAAGCTGCAAGACTAAAAAAAGTGCAGCGCTACAAATGTGTATATAAAAAAGGTGTAAAGTCAGTAATAAGTGAACACGCAAAACAAACAACAAACAAACAACACTAATACTGGAATATTTGTTGGAAAATAAAACGTGTGTTAGGCGTTAAATTCAGAACTATTAATGATAAACTCAATCCGAATAACATCTACGGGTCACGTGACTCCATATGAGCAAAAATCAAAAATAAAGTGAAGAAATATAAATGAATAAACAATATACAAAAATGAAGTGTGATGTCAGGAGGTACCGTATTTATCGGCGTATAACACGCACCCCAAGTTTAGGAGGGAAGTTTAAGGAAAAGAAACTTACATTAAAATGCCCATCAATGCAGCCTCATCAGTGTTCATGTGCAGCCTTGTTACTGTCAGTGCAGCCTTGTCAGTGCAGCCTTGTCAGTGCAGCCTTGTCCCCAGTGTCCATGCCTACCGCCTGCCGCTGCCGCCGCCGCCATACACATGCATGTAGTTTTAAATATGGCGCCGCGGAGTTCGGAGGGACTCGGCGCCGGCGGAACTGAACGAACGCCGCCGAGATACACATAGTCGAGTATATTCGGCTCTTTCCGGCGCCGCTCACAGTCCCGCCATTGGACCTGTGTTATGTCCATCATAGGGCGGGACTGTGAGCGGCGCCGGAAAGAGCCGAATACACTCGACTATGTGTATCTCGGCTCTGTGATTTCGGCGGCGCTCGTTCAGCTCCGCCGAGTCCCTCCGAACTCCGTGGCGCCATATTTAAAACTACTCGCTATGTGAATGTCGGCGGCGATCGCCGCCGATAGCTCACAATTAGTGGGGATCGGCGTATAACACGCACCCACGATTTTCCCCTGATTTTAAGGGGAAAAAAGTGCGTGTTATACGCCGATAAATACGGTAATTAGATCAACCTTAATACATTGTAACAATCCAGGGTGATTAAGCTCTAGTGGTGAATGCGAATTGAAGAAATCGTGTCAGTCCGACTGTTTTTTCAAGGGCATGGCAGCCCATTTTTATTCAAAAGAAACAGAAAGTTCAGAAATAAACATCAGATTCTCTCGCAGGGTATTCAGCATTACAGTCCTGCTTCAGAACCACCAGCATTCAGCCTTCCTGGATAAAACACGGCACTCCTGCTCAGACTTGTCACCTTAGGCCTTCCACCTTAGGTCTGTCACCTTAGGCCTTCCACCTTAGGTCTGTCACCTTAGGCCTTCCACCTTAGGTCTGTCACCTTAGGCCTTCCACCTTAGGCCTGTCACCTTAGGCCTTCCACCTTAGGCCTGTCACCTTAGGCCTTCCACCTTTGGCCTTTCACCTTAGGCCTGTCACCTTAGGCCTTCCACCTTAGGCCTGTCACCTTAGGCCTTCCACCTTAGGCCTGTCACCTTAGGCCTTCAACCTTTGGCCTTTCACCTTAGGCCTGTCACCTTAGGCCTTCCACCTTAGGCCTGTCACCTTAGGCCTTCCACCTTAGGTCTGTCACCTTAGGCCTTCCACCTTAGGTCTGTCACCTTAGGCCTTCCACCTTAGGCCTGTCACCTTAGGCCTTCCACCTTAGGTCTGTCACCTTAGGCCTTCCACCTTAGGTCTGTCACCTTAGGCCTTCCACCTTAGGCCTTTCACCTTAGGCCTGTCACCTTAGGCCTTCCACCTTAGGCCTTTCACCTTAGGCTTGTCACCTTAGGCCTTCCACCGTAGGCCTGTCACCTTAGGCTTTGGTCTTTCTTCCCCAGACCTGATGTTCAGCACCTCTGTCTTTGCAGCTTCGTGGTGCATTGGCTCCCTCCTGACTCCTAAACCAGACCTCTTGTCTGCCGGGCGGAGCCGTCTCCAAGGATGAGCCCTGTCCTCTATTCCTGGGATGATTATGAAGCCAGCCCACAGGTGTGCAATTAGGAAGCCTACCAAAATCAGGCACACACTGCTCATATGTACCTGTGACACGGGGTCGCATCTCCACAACATATAACACAATATAAAGTCCATCAATGATGAGTGTCAGGATGAACTCCTCAGGAATGGCCGATAATGGCATAAAAATCAAACGGATCTCAAAAACATAGAAGTTCCAATATTCCTAAAACACCCAGGACTGTGCTTCCCCCACCCGGGGGAGGGACTCCTACCATAAAATGTGGACACACGCGCCAGCGGCATGTATGGAAACCCGGATCTCAGGCCACGATCTCCAATAGCTAAAACGGTGCTCTCAGCAATGGAAGACGACCACAATCTCCTGATCTGTATGATATCTTTAAAGTGGTTGTAAACCCTCACAGAGCACTTTGTGCTACAGGTAAGTCTATGATAAGGCCTATAATCAGATCTATAATAAGACTTACCTGTAGATACCCCAGATATCTCCTAGACCTGCACAATTTAGGAGATATCCCCTGTATTTGCATGAGCCGACCTCATGGGCACATGAAAGTGCAGCAAAGTCAAGCAAAGTGAGGCAATGTCACATACATGCCGTTTGCTTCAGTGAGTGTTCCGTTACCGGCGGCTCCCGTGCACATACCCAATCACAGCGCCAGAGCCGTGACACGCGGCCAGTGCTGTGTACTAGCATAGTAGCTCATTATGCCTTTGTCTTGCAGGTGTTAGTTTCTGTTTTGTTTTTACAAGCACTTTTAGGATTTCCTCCAGCAGTGGGTAAAAGGCGAGGCTTCCATGTGGCGTCGATCAAACAACGTATCTAATGATATATAAAAAGTACAAACATCATTGAAGATTTGTACATTTAAAATGTGATCATGAAAAATTCATAAAACAGGCGCAGTGTGCAGAGCTTAGCAGGCAAGAACCCCGACGCGTTTCGTCCTATGGGACTTCAACTGGGGTCCACGTTTTATGGTAGGAGTACCTCCCCCTCCCCCGGGTGGTGGAAGCACAGTCTTGGGTGTTTTAGGAATATTGGAACTTCTATGTTTTTGAGATCCATTTGATTTTTATGCCATTATCGGCCATTCCTGAGGAGTTCCTCCTGACACTCATCATTGATGGACTTTATATTGTGTTATATGTATTAAGGTCGATCGAATTACCTCCTGACATCACACTTCATTAAAGTATATTGTTTATTCCTATTAATATTTCTTCACCTTATTTTTGATTTTTGCTCATATGGAGTCATGTGACCTGTAGATGTTATTAGGATTGAGGTTATCATTAATAGCACCGAATTTAACGACTAATTATTTATTTTTTCCATAACATATTCCAGTATTAGTTTTGTTTGTTGTTTTGCGCATTCATTAATTACTGACTTTACACCCTTTTTATATACACATTTCTAGCGCTGCACTTTTTTTATCACAAGGATATAAATTTGCTCTGTGAGAACCAAATGTCTTCACAAACCCAGATATTACCTTGTAAAAGTATATGTGACGTCATCACTGGGCTGTACATAACCTGTGCAGGGAGCAGAACTGTGGGAGGGGCCCAGAGGGCTCCACCCACCACACGTGGGGGGCGGAGAGAAGACCAGTCCCGCTGTACAAGGAGGCAGAGCAGTGGGAGGGGCCAGCAGGCTCCACCCCCCACAGAAGGGGTGGAGAGAAAACCAGTCCCCCTGCACTAGGAAAGAGCAGAGCTGTGGGAGGGGCCCAGCAGGCTCCACCCACTACAGGAGGGGGGCGGAGAGAAGACCAGTCCCCCTGTACAAGGAGGCAGAGCAGTGGGAGGGGCCATCAAGCTCCACCCCCCACAGAAGGGGTGGAGAGAAAACCAGTCCCCCTGCACTAGGAAAGAGCAGAGCTGTGGGAGGGGCCCAGCAGGCTCCACCCACTACAGGAGGGGGGCGGAGAGAAGACCAGTCCCCCTGTACAAGGAGGCAGAGCAGTGGGAGGGGCCAGCAGGCTCCACCCCCCACAGAAGGGGTGGAGAGAATACCAGTCACCCTGCACTAAGAAAGAGCAGAGCTGTGGGAGGGGCCCAGCAGGCTCCACCCACTACAGGAGGGGCGGAGAGAAGACCAGTCCCCCTGTACAAGGAGATAGAGCAGTGGGAGGAGCCCAGCAGGCGTGCACATGCCCACTGCACGATTACCATGGGCGTGGCCAGCGGCCCGCGATCGCTCCATAGAGAGACAGAACGCCGATCTCTCAATGTAAACAAACAGATCTCCGTTCTGTCAGAGGAGTAGAGAGGGATCGTCTGTTCCTAGCGATCGATCTCTAATCCCACTCAGTCCCCTCCCCCACAGTTAGAAACACACTTAACCCCTTGATCGCCCCCTCGTGTTATCCCCTTCCCTGCCGGTGACATTTATACAGTAATCAGTGGCTATTTTTAGCTCTGATCGCTGTATAAATGTCAATGGTCCCAAAAAAGTGTCAAAAGTGTCCGATCTGTCCGCCGCAATATCGCAGTCCCCATAAAAATCGCAGATTGCGGCCATTACTAGTAAAAAAATAATAAAAATAAACAAAAAGTCCATAAATCTATCCCCTATTTTGTAGACAAAATAGCGCAAACTAATCAATAAACGCTTATTGGGATTTTTTTTTACCAAAAATCTGTAGAAGAATACGTATTGTGAAGGAATGTGATGTAGATAATAATAATAATAATCTGAAAATGTCTATTTTCTTATGTGTATACATATTTTTCTCCTTACTCATTATATAAGTATACAGATTTGCTCTGTTCCTATATTTTTCTCAAAATGGCGATTACCCCCTACCTCCCACACACAGAAGAACGCGGAACTGAAGATAAAACCAAAGAGAGCCAAACCTCGTTATGAACATTCTCCATCTTCTTTATCTTCTTAACCAATGAGATGTACCTATTAGACTGACATAGCAATGACGTATTTGTGTGTATAAAACATTAACACCACCTTGAATAAATTAGAAGTGTGAAAAGTAACGGTGCTGAGCGTGTCTCAGAGTGTTTACTTTTATATGCATGCATATCAACACTTTCCAATTAGAGACAGCAGCAGATAACCTTGGGCTCGATTGGAGCTCTTAATCATTTCCATAACAGAATCGGCCTAAACTGAGGAAGAAATTCAATTTTTTGGGGGTTATTTATTATAGCAAAAAGTAAAAAATATTGTTTTCCAAATTGTCGCTCTTTTTTTCTGTTTATAGCGCAAAAAATAAAAACCGCAGAGATGATCAAATACCACCAAAAGAAAGTTCTATTTGTGGGGGAAAAAAAATGGACACCCTTTTTTGTTTGGCTACAACGTCGCACAACCGCGCAATTGTCAATTAAAGCGACACAGTGCTGAAATGCAAAAAATGGCCTGGTCAGAAGGGGGTAAAACCTTCCAGGGCTGAAGTGGTTAAAGAAAGTTCTGATAAATAATATGGATGGAATATTTTTATTGGTTCCTCCTCCGGCTGCTCCATGGGCCCCATAATATGAACTTTTATAAATCACCAGCATAGAAATCTATCCAGTGACGTCATCCAGGGAGATCATCCAGTGACGTCTTCCAGGGATATCTCAGCATGCAGTACCAGCCTGTGGCCGCCAGGTGGCGCTGTGATCTCAGGGCGTCTCCTCCAGCGATGAGCTCACCCGCCTCAGGCCCCCTCACACACACATTAGCTGCCCCCTTCATTGCCTGAACATAAAGTGCGATGATTTGTGACTTCCGCTCCTCATTCAGGCACGGAGCGGGACGGGAACGGAGCAGTTCGGTTTCCCGCGCGGACACGTCTCCGGTTATACGGGAAGTCGGACGTTTCCTTGTTTTCCGGCACCTCCCAGGACAGCCCTGAGCCGGGGCCCTGAGGCCGCGCCGGGTGACGTCATTCTTTGTGGTGGCCGCAGTGGCAAGATGGCGGCGGAGAGGAAAGTGATGGAGGCTGAAGGAGAGGAAGACGAGGGGCAGAGCCTGTGGTGAGGAGGACCCCGGACCGTCTACATCCCCTCCTGTGACAGGAGAGAACCCCTCCCACCCCCCCCCTCTGACAGGAGAGAACCCCTCCCACCACCCCCCCTCTGACAGGAGAGAACCCCTCCCACCACCCCCCCTGTGACAGGAGAGAACCCCTCCCACCCTCCCCTCTGACAGGAGAGAACCCCTCCCAACATCCCCCCCTGTGACAGGAGAGAACCCCTCCCACCCCCCCCCCTCTGACAGGAGAGAACCCCTCCCACCACCACCCCGACAGGAGAGAACCCCTCCCACCACCCCCCCTCTGACAGGATAGAACCCCTCCCACCATCCCCCCTCTAACAGGAGAGAACCCCTCCCACCATCCGCACCCCTGTGACAGGAGAGAACCCCTCCCACCACCCCCCTGTGACAGGAGAGAACCCCTCCCACCACCCCCCCTGTGACAGGAGAGAACCCCTCCCACCACCACCCCTGTGACAGGAGAGAACCCCTCCCACCACCCCCCCTGTGACAGGAGAGAACCCCTCCCACCACCCCCCTGTGACAGGAGAGAACCCCTCCCACCACCCCCCCTGTGACAGGAGAGAACCCCTCCCACCACCCCCCCTGTGACAGGAGAGAACCCCTCCCACCACCCCCCCTGTGACAGGAGAGAACCCCTCCCACCAACCCCCCTCTGACAGGAGAGAACCCCTCCCACCATCCCCCCTCTGACAGGACCACCGCCTGTGGAAGGGTATTTATATATTGTGGGGTCACCAGTCCGGTATTTGTATATTGTGGGGTCACCAGTCCGGTATTTATATATTGTGGGGTCACCAGTCCGGTATTTGTATATTGTGGGGTCACCAGTCCGGTATTTATATATTGTGGGGTCACCAGTCCGGTATTTATATATTGTGGGGTCACCAGTCCGGTATTTGTATATTGTGGGGTCACCAGTCCGGTATTTATATATTGTGGGGTCACCAGTCTGGTATTTGTATATTGTGGGGTCCCCAGTCCGGTATTTGTATATTGGGGGGTCACCAGTCCGGTATTTATATATTGTGGGGTCACCAGTCCGGTATTTGTATATTGTGGGGTCACCAGTCCGGTATTTATATATTGTGGGGTCACCAGTCCGGTATTTGTATATTGTGGGGTCACCAGTCCGGTATTTGTATATTGGGGGGTCACCAGTCCAGTATTTATATATTGTGGGGTCACCAGTCCGGTATTTATATATTGTGGGGTCACCAGTCCGGTATTTGTATATTGTGGGGTCACCAGTCCGGTATTTGTATATTGTGGGGTCACCAGTCCGGTATTTGTATATTGTGGGGTCACCAGTCTGGTATTTGTATAATGTGGGGTCCCCTTATGGTTCATGTAAAATCCAGATACACCACGTCTACGGGCCTTCCTTTATCTAGATGGCAACTCACCTCCTCATAGAAGGTTAATAGATTGGTTTGGCAAGAACGATTCTTCATGAATCCATCCTGATTACTGCTAATGATATCGTTCTTATTACTAAAATCTTGTATATAGTCCCTTATCATCCCCTCAAAGAGTTTACATACTATTGATGTTAGGCTAACTGGTCTGTAATTCCCAGGGATGTTTTTTGGGCCCTTTTTAAATATTGGTGCTACATTGGCTTTTCTCCAATCAGCTGGTACCATTCCAGTCAATAGACTGTCTGTAAAAATTAGGAACAACGGTCTGGCAATCACTTGACTGAGTTCTCTAAGTACCCTCGGATGCAAGCCATCTGGTCCCGGTGATTTATTAATGTTAAGTTTCTCAAGTCTAATTTTAATTCCGTCCTCTGTTAACCATGGAGGTGCTTCCTGTGTTGTGTCATGAGGATAAACACTGCAGTTTTGGTTACTGAAGCCCCCCGATTCACTCGTGAAGACTGAGGAGAAGAATAAATTCAATACCTTCGCCATCTCCCCATCCTTTGTAACCAGATGTCCTTCCTCATTCTTTATGGGGCCAATATGGTCTGTCCTCCCTTTTTTACTGTTTACATACTTAAAGAATTTCTTGGGATTTTTTTTGCTCTCCTCCGCTATGTGTCTTTCATGTTCTATCTTAGCCTTCCTAATTGCACCCTTACATTTCTTATTGCATTCTTTATAAAGTCTGAATGCTGATGATGATCCCTCAACCTTGTATTTTTTGAAGGCCTTCTCCTTTGCTTTTATATGCATTTTTACATTGGAGTTAAGCCATCCAGGACTTTTCTTATTATATACTTTTAAATTTAAATGCGGTGTGGTAAATAGCGGCGTGCGGTGAAATGCATTGTGGTATGTAGCGGCGGTGACATGCGGTGTGGTACGTAGCAGCGTTGTGCAATGACATGCGTTGTGGTATGTAGCGGCGGTGACATGCGGCGTGGTACGTAGCGGCAGTGAAATGCGGTGTGGTATGTAGCGGCAATGACATGCGGCGTGGTACATAGAGGCAGTGACATGTGGCGTGGTACGTAGCATTGGTGACATGCGGTGTGGTATGTAGCGGCGTTGACATGCGGCGTGGTACGTAGAGGCGATGACATGCGACGTGGTACGTAGAGGCGGTGACATGCGGCGTGGTACGTAGCGGCGGTGACATGCGGCGTGGTACATAGCGGCGGTGACATGCGGCGTAGTACGTAGAGGCGGTGACATGCGGCGTGGTACGTAGCAGCGGTGACATGCAGCGTAGTACGTAGAGGCGGTGACATGCGGCGTGATACGTAGCGACGGTGACATGCGGCGTGCTACGTAGCGGCAGTGACATGTAGTGTGGTACGTAGTGGCGGTGAGATGCGGCGTGGTACGTAGCAGCGGTAACATGCGGCGTGGTATGTAGCAGCGGTGACATGCGTTATGGTATGTAGCAGCGTTGTGCAATGACATGCGTTGTGGTATGTAGCAGCGGTGACATGCGGCGTGGTATGTAGCAGCGATGACATGCGGCGTGGTACCTAGCGGCAGTGACATGCGGCATGGTACGTAGCATTGGTGACATGCGGTGTGGTACGTAGCGGCGGTGACATGCGGCGTGGTACGTAGAGGCGGTGACATGCGGCATGGTACGTAGCGGCGGTGACATGTGGCGTGGTACGTAGAGGCGATGACATGCGGCGTGGTACGTAGAGGCGATGCCATGCGGCGTGGTACATAGCGGCGGTGACATGTGGCGTGGTACGTAGAGGCGGTGACATGCGGCATGGTACGTAGCGGCGGTGACATGTGGCGTGGTACGTAGAGGCGATGACATGCGGCGTGGTACGTAGAGGCGATGCCATGCGGCGTGGTACGTAGAGGCGGTGACATGTGGCGTGGTACGTAGAGGCGGTGACAAGCGGCGTGGTACGTAGCGGCGGTGACATGCGGTGTGGTACATAGCGGCGGTGACATGCGGCGTAGTACGTAGAGGCGGTGACATGCGGCGTGGTACGTAGCAGCGGTGACATGCAGCGTAGTACGTAGAGGCGGTGACATGCGGCGTGATACGTAGCGACGGTGACATGCGGCGTGCTACGTAGCGGCAGTGACATGTAGTGTGGTACGTAGCGGCGGTGAGATGCGGCGTGGTACGTAGCAGCGGTGACATGCGGTGTGGTATGTAGCAGCGGTAACATGCGGCGTGGTACGTAGCAGCGGTGACATGCGTTATGGTATGTAGCAGCGTTGTGCAATGACATGCGTTGTGGTATGTAGCAGCGGTGACATGCGGCGTGGTATGTAGCGGCGATGACATGCGGCGTGGTACGTAGCGGCAGTGACATGCGGCATGGTACGTAGCATTGGTGACATGCGGTGTGGTGCGTAGCGGCGGTGACATGCGGCGTGGTACGTAGAGGCGGTGACATGCGGCATGGTACGTAGCGGCGGTGACATGTGGCGTGGTACGTAGAGGCGATGACATGCGGCGTGGTACGTAGAGGCGATGCCATGCGGCGTGGTACATAGCGGCGGTGACATGTGGCGTGGTACGTAGAGGCGGTGACATGCTTCGTGCTACGTAGCGGCAGTGACATGTAGTGTGGTACGTAGCGGCGGTGACATGCGGCGTGGTATGTAGCGGCGATGACATGCGGCGTGGTACGTAGCGGCAGTGACATGCGGCATGGTACGTAGCATTGGTGACATGCGGTGTGGTGCGTAGCGGCGGTGACATGCGGCGTGGTACGTAGAGGCGGTGACATGCGGCATGGTACGTAGCGGCGGTGACAGGTGGCGTGGTACGTAGAGGCAATGACATGCGGCGTGGTACGTAGAGGCGATGCCATGCGGCGTGGTACATAGCGGCGGTGACATGTGGCGTGGTACGTAGCGGCGGTGACATGCGGCGTGGTACGTAGCATTGGTGACATGCGGTGTGGTACGTAGCAGCGGTGACATGCGGCGTGGTACGTAGCGGCGGTGACATGCGGCGTGGTACGTAGCGGTGGTGACATGTGGCGTGGTACGTAGAGGCGGTGACATGCGGCGTGGCACGTAGCGGCGGTGACATGCGGCGTGGTGTGGAAATACGCTGACATGCTGCATTTTTCTGCATTATACGCAGATCACACCAACATTGCGGTATAAATGGGACACATAGAGAAAAATGTCCGGCTTCCTGGGACTAAAGAACACGTTAAAGGGGCCCTCCGGGGGCTGGGAAGGGGTTAAATCACAATACCAGAATATTTTAAGCATGTCGGTCCTCCTTTATTGCAGGGTACACTGAGGAAGTTGGAGAACGGAAACCCCCAACATTTCATAAGACTCGGTGTCACTGCCCCTCCCATTCCCAGGTTATAATTATGCTGTAGTAAACTGACATCTAGTGGTGGTTTAGAGCCACTACAGCTTGTTTACTTATGTGATTGGTATCTCCCTCTGTCATCCCCTCCTTTTTAGTGCTAGTTAGTTTAGTGCTAACCCTCTTCATTTCTTTCTTGCTCCAGCAGTCGGTGTTAATACTTCACACATACAGAGTTTAGGGAAATCATATTCTTCTTACAATTTAAGAGAACTGGGAAAACATCTTCTGTACTGCAGAAGTAAACTTGTGTTGGGTTCATCTTCTGTGTCCTATTGAAGAGTTAAACTGCCTGGGGAAGGTGCCAAGTCAGCAGGTGACTGTATTGTAGACTAAGGAGGAATGTCAATGCAAAAACAGCATTTCAAACGGAACAGCCAATAAATGCTACTGCAAGCCTGATTTCACTTTTCAGCTGGTGTGTGCTGGATTGCAGATTGCAATTATTTCCACACGGCGTTTTGGCTTCATTATTGGGAGTTTTCCTGTCAGCATTGTGTAGCTGATAAGTGAATAAATTACACAAGACATTTGCATTTCATGCCTTTCTCCTCGTCCTCCATTAATTCCTTTCCCCCAGTGGATGAGATCACACTCATCTATTCTCCCAGCAGTATCTGGGCTCCTGACTGCAGTGCAGACAGTGACGTCATTGCATGGATATAAACAGCTGCAGCACCGGTGCAGGAGACCGGCCGACACAGCTGAAGATATGTGAGTTCTACACAGCACCATGGGGGCATGACATCACACTGACACTACATGACATCACACTGACACTACATGACATCACACTGACACTACATGACATCACACTGACACTACATGACATCACACTGACACTGCATGACATCACACTGACACTACATGTCATCACACTGAAACTACATGACATCACACTGACATTACATGACATCACACTGACACTACATGTCATCACACTGAAACTACATGACATCACACTGACACTACATGACATCACACTGACACTACATGACATCACACTGACACTACATGACATCACACTGACACTGTATGACATCACACTGACACTACATGACATCACACTGACACTGTATGACATCACACTGACACTACATGACATCACACTGACACTGCATGACATCACACTGACACTACATGACATCACACTGACACTACATGACATCACACTGACACTACATGACATCACACTGACACTGCATGACATCACACTGACACTACATGACATCACACTGACACTACATGACATCACACTGACACTGCATGACATCACACTGACACTACATGACATCACACTGACACTACATGACATCACACTGACACTGCATGACATCACACTGACACTACATGACATCACACTGACACTACATGACATCACACTGACACTACATGACATCACACTGACATTACATGACATCACACTGACACTGCATGACATCACACTGACACTGTATGACATCACACTGACACTACATGACATCACACTGACACTGCATGGCATCACACTGACACTACATGACATCACACTGACACTACATGACATCACACTCACACTACATGACATCACAATGACACTGTATGACATCACACTGACACTACATGACATCACAGGGGTGTCACATGACTGCTGGGGCAAGAGGATCTCACTTGTTACACCAAACTTCTGTGCTGATGTCATACAGAATCATTGTGTCATATCATCCTATATCCTTCATATGGGATCGGGGAGGAATTTCTTTTCCTGTTGGAGGAAATAGAATTGTGCTTTATGGGGGGCTCAGATCCTGAAGATACCCGGATAGAATCTCCTTTTTACCTTTTTGTTAAAATCAGTGGATGTCTTTTATTTCAGTCTGATAATCTATGTGTAAGAAAGCAGGGAATGCTGGGACTTGTAGTTTTACAACATCACCCCTTTATTAGAGGGAATCTTATCCCCATAATAATAATACACAACGTATATATCATTGGTTGTCATGACTCCGATTACTATATAAATGTACAGAAAGAACTGCGATCCCTGGAAATATGTTACTGTATATTCATCATTTTATAGATTTATTGTACATATTACATTGTAGACAAGTGTCATTTCTTCAGTGTTGTCACATGAAAAGATAGAAGAAAAGATTTACACAAATGTCACTGAGGGGTGTACTTACTTTTGTCAGGTACTGTATATATATATATATATATATATACACCCACACAGAGGGGGAAATACTGATCGTCTCCCCTGCAGATTGTGTAAGTTTTGCCCCCTTACATAGAAATGAAGGGTCTATAATTTTTATCATAGGTGTATTTTATATGATAGAGACAGAATATCAACCAAAAATCCCTCCTGAGATGTGTGGAAACTGATCACCACCTACAAGAAACGTCTGACCTCTGTGATCACCAACAAGGGTTTCTCCACCAACTACTAAGGGGATCAAATACTTATTTTCCTCCATTTATAACATTTGTATTGTGTGATTTTTCTGGATTTTTGGTTGATATTCTGTCTCTATCATATAAAATACACCTATGATAAAAATTATAGACCCTTCATTTCTATGTAAGGGGGCAAAACTTACACAATCTGCAGGGGAGACGATCGTTATTTTCCCCTCTGTATGTTTTTATTTTTACTATATATCTAACTCTTATATACTGTATATACACAATAGATAGATAGAAAAAACAGATCAGCAAACATATTATTGAACAAATATATATACAGGTTTTTTCTCTAAGAATAGGTGCAGGTACCCCCTCCTTGGGAGTCACCCCTTGTCTCCGCCCCCTACCCACCCCCCCTGTACTGTTCCTTTTAGAGATTACAGAACAAAGTATCAATAATTATAACAAAAAACAGTAAAATATATCCAGCAGCAACAATAGATCCCGCCACCCACAGAAACAATAGATCTCCAAGTAGCTTGCAACAATAGACCCCCCCTTAATGGTAGATCCCCCCCCTCCAGCAACAATAGACCCCCCCCTTAATGGTAGATCCCCCCTCCAGCAACAATAGACCCCTCCCTTAATGGTAGATCCCCCCCTCCAGCAACAATAGACCCCTCCCTTAATGGTAGATCCCCCCTCCAGCAACAATAGACCCCTCCCTTAATGGTAGATCCCCCCCTCCATCAACAATAGACCCCTCCCTTAATGGTAGACCCCCCCTCCAGCAACAATAGACCCCTCCCGTAATGGTAGATCCCCCCTCCAGCAACAATAGACCCCTCCCTTAATGGTAGATCCCCCCTCCAGCAACAATAGACCCCTCCCTTAATGGTAGATCCCCCCTCCAGCAACAATAGACCCCTCTCTTAATGGTAGATCCCCCCCTCCAGCAACAATAGACCCCTCCCTTAATGGTAGATCCCCCCCTCCAGCAACAATAGACCCCTCCCTTAATGGTAGATCCCCCCTCCAGCAACAATAGACCCCTCCCTTAACGGTAGATCCCCCCTCCAGCAACAATAGACCCCTCCCTTAATGGTAGATTCCCCCCCCCCCCCTCCAGCAACAATAGACCCCCCTTAATGATAGATCCCCCCAGCAACAATAGAAACCCCTTTATGGTAGATTTCTTCCTCAGCAACAGTAGATCTCCCCTCCTTCCCTAACTATAAACCCTCCCAGCAACAATAGAACCCCCAGCACCCCTTACCATTAAATACATTCAGTGCTGGAACTGCGTCTCCCCCCCCCCCCCCCATGTTCCTGATGAAAAGAAGCCCCATATATATATATATATACAGTATTTATGGATAGAATTTTTTTTATAACACAGTATATGTATCTTCTATTTATCTATTTTCTATTCTATATTTCATATACACGGTATTTACATTTTTTTAGGAAATTCATTTGAAAGTCCAGAAGTCTCAGAAAATGTAGCCGCGCTCTTGAGTGTCTGTGGCATAAGACTCGGACTTTGTTCGGACATTCCGACAACAAAATCCATTTTTTTCTGACGGATGTTGGCTCAAACTTGTCTTGCATACACACGGTCACACAAAGTTGTCGGAAAATCCGATCGTTCTGAACGCGGTGACGTAAAACACGCACGTCGGGACTATAAACGGGGCAGTAGCCAATAGCTTTCATCTCTTTATTTATTCTGAGCATGCGTGGCACTGGCAGTCCGTCGGATTTGTCGGATTTGTGTACACACGATCGGAATTTCCGACAACGGATTTTGTTGTCGGAAAATTTTATCTCCTGCTCTCCAACTTTGTGTGTCGGAAAATCCGATGGAAAATGTCCGATGGAGCCCACACACGGTCGGAATTTCTGACAACATGCTCCGATCGGACATTTTCCATCGGAAAATCCAACCGTGTGTACGGGGCATAAGACCCAGGAAGACTTCACAATATAAATCGGCCCTCCTAAAATATTATTCCTGCCTTCACACCGCCAAACAGACCTACCTCATCACACTCATTATCACCTTCTCATCCAGTCCACGTCAACTCTTCTCTACCTTCAATACTCTACTCTGTCCTCCACCCACCAACCAACTCACTGCCCAGGAGATCTCTTCTCTACCTTCAATACTCTACTCTGTCCTCCACCCACCAACCAACTCACTGCCCAGGAGATCTCTTCTCTACCTTCAACACTCTACTCTGTCCTCCACCCACCAACCAACTCACTGCCCAGGAGATCTCTTCTCTACCTTCAACACTCTACTCTGTCCTCCACCCACCAACCAACCAACTCACTGCCCAGGAGATCTCTTCTCTACCTTCAACACTCTTCTCTGTCCTCCACCCACCAACCAATTCACTGCCCAGGAGATCTCTTCTCTACCTTCTACACTCTACTCTGTCCTCCACCACCTCCACCAGGGGCGTAACTACCACCATAGCGACCCATGCGGGCGCTATGGGGCCCGCAGCCGAGTGGGGCCCGGTGAGGATGAGAGCACTGCTGGCACAGTCTCCCAGCCAGGGGAAGAGAGAGGAAAGGAAGAGGCGAGCTGTCCGTATCAGAGAGCTGAATTGCCCGATGTAAGAGCTTTTATTAGAACTTCCAGTGTTCCCGGGGTTCACGTCACATAGCTCCACCTCTTGGCCCAACGCCTTTGATGACGTCACACGTCCCGCATTGGATCGGCGTTCTGTCTATCAAAGGCACCGGGCCAAGAGGTGGGGCTATGTGACGATGAGCCCCAAGAAGACAGGAAATTCAAATGAAATCTCTTACAGCGGGCAATCCCGCTCTCTGCTGATCCGGGTGGCTTGCCTCTTCCTCTGCATAGGTGAGGCCTCCACTCACCAACCAATTCACTGCCCAGGAGATCTCTTCTCTACCTTCTACACTCTACTCTGTCCTCCACCCACCAACCAACCAACTCACTGCCCAGGAGATCTCTTCTCTACCTTCTACACTCTACTCTGTCCTCCACCCACCAACCAACCAACTCACTGCCCAGGAGATCTCTTCTCTACCTTGTACACTCTACTCTGTCCTCCACCCACCAACCAACCAACTCACTGCCCAGGAGCTCTCTTCTCTACCTTCTACACTCTACTCTGTCCTCCACCCACCAACCAACCAACTCACTACCCAGGAGATCTCTTCTCTACCTTCTACACTCTACTCTGTCCTCCACCCACCAACCAACCAACTCACTGCCCAGGAGCTCTCTTCTCTACCTTCTACACTCTACTCTGTCCTCCACCCACCAACCAACCAACTCACTGCCCAGGAGATCTCTTCTCTACCTTCTACACTCTACTTTGTCCTCCACCCACCAACCAACCAACTCACTGCCCAGGAGATCTCTTCTCTACCTTCTACACTCTACTCTGTCCTCCACCCACCAACCAACTCACTGCCCAGGAAATCGCCAATCACTTCAAAACTAAGATTGATACAATTCGTGAGGAGATCTCCAATGTGCAGAAACCTCCCCCATGCAACACCCCATGTCCACAGATACGATCGTTACTTCCCTCATTCAACCCCGCTACTATTACTGAGGTTGCTAAACTTTTATCTAACACTCATCTAACCACCTGCCCCCTGGATCCTGTTCCCTCGCAAATTCTGCGCTGACCCTCTGACTCCATTCTACACTCTCTAACTCACATTTTCAACCTCTTCCTCTCTTGTGGCATCTTCCCAAACTCTCTAAAACATGCGCTAGTCACCCCCATACTTAAGAACCCCCGCCAATCTTAACAACCTACGTCCCATCTCCTTACTCGCCTTCTTCTCCAAACTTCTTGAAAGACTGGTCTACAACTGACTGAGCGACCATCTGACCATGAATAAACTTCTTGATCCCCTTCAGTCCAGATTTCACCCTCAACACTCCACGGAAACTGCTCTCCTTAAACTCTCAAATGACCTACTAATGGCTAAAGCCAATGGACACTATTCTGTACTACTTCTCCTGGATCTCTCTGCTGGCTTCGACACAGTGGACCACCCCCTCCTCCTCAAAAAACTCCACTCCTTTGGTCTCCATGACTGTACTCTTCACTGGTTCTCATCCTACCTATCACACCGCTCCTTCAGTGTCACTTACAACTCTACTTCCTCCTCTCCTCTTCCTTTCCCCATTGGGATCCCCCAAGGTTCTGTTCTTGGACCTCTCCTTTTCTCAATCTACACCACCTCCCTGGGTCAATTGATTGCCTCCCACGGCTTTCAATATCATCTCTACGCTGATGACACCCAAATCTATCTCTCCACCCCCCAGTTCTCTCCACCCCCCAGCTCTCTCCACCCCCCAGCTCTCTCCACCCCCCAGCTCTCTCCTGTGATGTGCTCGGGACACACATCACAGGAGTCGTGTGTCTATGGAGGGTGTTGTGTGGCGTTGGGTGGGGGGCCGGTGGGCGTGGGTGGGGGGTGATTGGGGGGTGGGTGGGGGTGGGTTGGGGTAGGTGGGGCGTGGGTGGGGGGTTTCTGGTTTGGGACGCACATCACAGGAGTCGCTGAGTAAAGGTGGGGAGATCAGTAAACATCCCCTCACAGATCTCCCTTCAGTAGGAAGAACCTGAAAGTGATGAGAATTCCGTCATCTTTGGGCCGATGTGGTCAGAGAAGAAAGTAGCGGAATGACCCGGACTTTTCTCCCTCCAGTTCGGATGTTCTTCATTTTTAGGGATTGAGTGAATCAGGAAAATACGGCATTATGGACACTAGATGGAGCTGATGATCATAATAAATATTTATTTCCTATGATTGTCAGCGCCATCTGGTGTCCATAACGCGGTATTTTCCTGATTCATGCTATTTTTATCAATGAAGAACATCTGACCCAGAGAAAAGAAGAGCCGAGTTACATCGAATGTTTCTGGCGTTGGCACAGAATGATTGAAGTTTTGTGTATTTCCTCGACTCCCATCCACCTGGATCTGTATATTTATGATTTGTATATTAATACCTCTTCATATCGTGCAGGTCATCCTCCGCCCCCACGCCAGGCTCCGCCCCCAGCGAGGATGTCTACTCCTATCAGAGGATGGAGCTCACCCAGGCTCAGATAGACGAGGTGATTGGAGAATCAGATTATCACTTTGTAGCTAAACGCTTCGAGAATTTAAAGTAGGACTCCGAACTGGGAGGAAAGTCCAGAGGTGTGCCGCTAAGGCTGCTGAATATTCCCACACTTGTAGATTCAGCAGGCTTTTCACAGGGCCTGCAGGTTTTTGTTACCTAGTTTTGTGTAAGAAGAGATACAATGGGGTCCGCAGGCATCGATTCTGATACAATGGGGTCTGCAGGGATCGATTCTGATACAATGGGGTCCGCAGGGATCGATTCTGATACATTGGGGTCCGCAGGGATCGATTCTGATACAATTGGGGTCCGCAGGGATCGATTCTGATACATTGGGGTCCGCAGGGATCGATTCTGATACAATGGGGTCCGCAGGGATCGATTCTGATACAATTGGGGTCCGCAGGGATCGATTCTGATACATTGGGGTCCGCAGGGATCGATTCTGATACATTGGGGTCCGCAGGGATCGATTCTGATACATTGGGGTCCGCAGGGATCGATTCTGATACAATTGGGGTCCGCAGGGATCGATTCTGATACATTGGGGTCCGCAGGGATCGATTCTGATACAATGGGGTCCGCAGGGATCGATTCTGATACATTGGGGTCCGCAGGGATCGATTCTGATACAATTGGGGTCCGCAGGGATCGATTCTGATACATTGGGGTCCGCAGGGATCGATTCTGATACAATGGGGTCCGCAGGGATCGATTCTGATACATTGGGGTCCGCAGGGATCGATTCTGATACAATGGGGTCCGCAGGGATCGATTCTGATACATTGGGGTCCCCAGGGATCGATTCTGATCACAAAGGATAGCTACACATTTCATTGTAGCCGTTCCCCGTGTGGGTCACATCTCTTCTTTTATACAAAGACCCCAATGTAACAATTCCAGAGAATTCTGGGGGGAGATAAATGTAACTCTTGCTAATACAGAATCCCTGTTTATTTCCTAATTCCCTCCAGCGTTCTCTAGGATTGTTACATTGTATCTCTTCTTACTCTGTGAAGCCCCGCCCACCCAGTATAAACCAATGGCACAGTATTGATGTATATATACATAAAAGCCTCCTGCATGTATCCCTATCCTTGCCAATGTCACCCCCTTCAGCAGTAGGACCCCCACAAAACTCTGCAATCAATGGGTGGGTCACTTTGCCGGTGTCTTGTCAAATAGAGTCCCCTATCATATAGTGTCCGCCCTGTACTGCGCAGGCGCAGTACGGAGGACAAACGAGACGCCGAAAGTCTCCGAAGTTCAACAGCTGATCATCAGCTGTACACGGCGCCTGCGCATTTATTCTTATCCTATGTCCAGGATCATTCCCTACTATCCAAGTGGACATAGAGTGAGAATAAATAGTTGCCGAGCGCAGCGAGGCCGTGCCCGAAGCGTGGCGAGCGAAGCGAGGGGCCCTCTTACACAGCCATCGCTAACAGGTGCCCGAGCGCCGTGTACAGCTGATGGTCAGCTGATCAATTTCGGAAACTTTCGGCATCTCCTTCTGCTCCGTACTGCGCAAGTGCTGCGCCTGCGCAGTACGGAGCGGACACTATCTGATAGGAGGACAGTATATGCCAGAACACCGGAGAATGGTGGGCGGAGTCATGATGTCACAAGATTCCCCGCCCACCTCTACACTCTCCTATTCCTGAGTTCTGAGTAACATCCAGTTAAAATTCAGGAAAGGCACCACATGACTTCAGCATGCCCAATCATGCTGAGGTGTGGAGCGGCCAATCCTGGGAGAGCTGGAGAAGAAAGGAGGAGGGGCTTGAAGCTGGAATCTCTCTCTCTGCTCTCACACTCCTTCATGAGATTAAGAAATCAGAAGTCACAGCGGTGGGGGAGGGGGACACAAAGTTCTCACTACAAAAAGATCAGAGGATTTCTCAGAGGTGGATTAAATCTTCCTGGCCAGACTGAGCACAGATGACATGACTTCCTCCACTCTACCAGGTAGATGTCTTCATTATGATCTTCAGCTCCATCTAGTGGCCATAAAGCAGTATTTTTTTAACCGGTTCCCGACCGGCGCACGCTAATGTAAGTCGGCAGAATGGCACGGCTGGGCAAATAGGCGTACCCGTGCGTCCCTTTAAATTTCCCGCCATGCCATTGCATGCGCGCCGGCCGGGATCTCCGTGAGTTGGGGCGCGGTTCCCGCGGTCTCACGGACTCGATCGCCGCAGGGATACCCGCGATCGTCTCACGGAGAGGAAGAACAGGGAGATGATAATGTAAACAAGCTTCTCCCCGTTCTGCCTAGTGACAGTGTCATTGATCTCTGCTTCCTGCGATCGGGAACGGTGATCAGTGATGTGTCACACGTAGCCACGCCCCCCCAACAGTTAGGCCCCTTTCACACTGGGGCGGTTTGCAGGCGCTATTGCGATAAAAATAGCGCCTGCAAACCGACCTAAAAGTGCCGCTGCTGTTTCTCCAATGTGAGGGCCCCCGAGGGCCCCGAGGGCCCTGACACTGGAGCTGTGCGCTGGCAGGAGAGAAAAAAACTCCTGCAAACAGCATCTTTGGAGCGGTGTATTCACCGCTCGTAAACCGCTCCTGCCCATTGAAATCAATGGGGCAGCGCGGCTATACTGCCGGCATAGCATCGCCGTAGCGGCGCTTTGCGGGTGGTTTTAACCCATTTTCGCCCGATAGCAGGGGTTAAAACCACCCCGCTAGCGGCCGAATACCGCCCCGCTAGCGGCCGAATACCGCCGCTAAAACGATGGTAAAGCAGCGCTAAAAATAGCACCGTTTTACCGCCGACGCCCCCACCGACCCAGTGTGAAGGGGCCTTAGAAACATTCCCCAGGACATACTTAACCCTTACACTGCCCCCTAGTGGTTAACCCCTTCACTGCCAATGTCATTTCCACAGGAATCAGTGCATTTTTTAGAACTGATCGCTGTATAAATGTGAATGGTCCCAGAAATGTGTCAAAAATGTCCGATGTGTCCGCCATAATGTCGCAGTCACGATAAAAATCGCTGATCGCCGCCATTACTAGTAAAAAAAAAAAATTATCAATAAAAATGCCATAAAACTATCCCCTATTTTGTAGATGTGATAACTTTTGCACAAACCAATCAATAAACGCTTATTGTGATTTTTTTTTTACCAAAATGTAGAAGAATACGATCAGACTAAACTGAGGAAAAAATGTTTTTTTATATATTTTTTGGGGGATATTTATTATAGCAAAATGTAAAAAATAATGCGTTTTTTTCAAAATTGTAGCTATTTTTTTGTTTATAGCGCAAAGAATAAAAACCGCAGAGATGATCAAATACCAGCAAAAGAAAGCTCTATTTGTGGGGAAAAAAGGACATCGATTTTGTTTGGGATCCACGTCGCACAACCGCGCAATTGCGACGCAGGGCCAAATCGCAAAAAACGCTCTGGTCAGGAAGAGGGTAAATTCTTCTGGGGCTGAAGTGGTTAAAAGGGGTTTTACAGGAAAAATACCTCAATATGGCCACTAGATGGAGCTGAAGATCATAGAAGATCATTTTATTTCACACAAATATTCATGACACTTGTATGAATGGTTATACATAGAACCCTATGGAATCCTTCCAGCTGTGACACTTGTATGAATGGTTATACATAGAACCCTATGGAATCCTTCCAGCTGTGACACTTGTATGAATGGTTATACATAGAACCCTATGGAATCCTTCCAGCTGTGACACTTGTATGAATGGTTATACATAGAACCCTATGGAATCCTTCTAGCTGTGACACTTGTATGAATGGTTATACATAGAACCCTATGGAATCCTTCCAGCTGTGACACTTGTATGAATGGTTATACATAGAACCCTATGGAATCCTTCTAGCTGTGACACTTGTATGAATGGTTATACATAGAACCCTATGGAATCCTTCCAGCTGTGACACTTGTATGAATGGTTATACATAGAACCCTATGGAATCCTTCCAGCTGTGACACTTGTATGAATGGTTATACATAGAACCCTATGGAATCCTTCCAGCTGTGACACTTGTATGAATGGTTATACATAGAACCCTATGGAATCCTTCCAGCTGTGACACTTGTATGAATGGTTATACATAGAACCCTATGGAATCCTTCTAGCTGTGACACTTGTATGAATGGTTATACATAGAACCCTATGGAATCCTTCCAGCTGTGACACTTGTATGAATGGTTATACATAGAACCCTATGGAATCCTTCCAGCTGTGACACTTGTATGAATGGTTATACATAGAACCCTATGGAATCCTTCCAGCTGTGACACTTGTATGAATGGTTATACATAGAACCCTATGGAATCCTTCCAGCTGTGACACTTGTATGAATGGTTATACATAGAACCCTATGGAATCCTTCTAGCTGTGACACTTGTATGAATGGTTATACATAGAACCCTATGGAATCCTTCCAGCTGTGACACTTGTATGAATGGTTATACATAGAACCCTATGGAATCCTTCTAGCTGTGACACTTGTATGAATGGTTATACATAGAACCCTATGGAATCCTTCCAGCTGTGACACTTGTATGAATGGTTATACATAGAACCCTATGGAATCCCTCTAGCTGTGACACTTGTATGAATGGTTATACATAGAACCCTATGGAATCCTTCCAGCTGTGACACTTGTATGAATGGTTATACATAGAACCCTATGGAATCCTTCCAGCTGTGACACTTGTATGAATGGTTATACATAGAACCCTATGGAATCCCTCTAGCTGTGACACTTGTATGAATGGTTATACATAGAACCCTATGGAATCCTTCTAGCTGTGACACTTGTATGAATGGTTATACATAGAACCCTATGGAATCCTTCCAGCTGTGACACTTGTATGAATGGTTATACATAGAACCCTATGGAATCCTTCTAGCTGTGAGTGGAAAGGCTGCTTGATCACATTTTGCCCAGCAAGGGGCAGACAGAGCTTGGAAAGTCCATATAAACCTCTCTTTATACCCCGGCAGGTGGTGAACATCATGAATACCAATGTGGATAAAGTTTTGGATAGAAATGGGAAAATTAACCAACTTGAAGCCACAGCAGAGGAACTTCACGCCGGAGCCAAACAGTTCCAGACCAACACCTCAGAGCTGCGGAGCAGACCGCTGTGGAAGAACAGCAAGGTGGGTGTCATGGGGGATGATCTAGGAGAAGACCATTGTGGAGGAAAAGCAAGGTTGGTGTCATGGGGGATGATCTAGGAGGAGACCACTGTGGAGGAACAGCAAGGTGGGTGTCATGGGGGATGATCTAGGAGAAGACCTCTGTAGAAGAATAGCAAGGTGGGTGTTATGGGGGATGAGTTGGGGGGAGACCGCTGTGGAAGAACAGCAAGGTGGGTGTTATGGGGGTTGAGTTGGGGGAAGACCCCTGTAGAGGAACAGCAAGGTGGGTGTCATGGGGGATGATCTAGGAGGAGCCCCCTGTGGAAGAACAGCAAGGTGGGTTTCATGGGGGATGATCTAGGAGAAGACCGTTGTGGAAGAACAGCAAGGTGGGTGTCATGGGGGATGATCTAGGAGAAGACCGTTGTGGAAGAACAGCAAGGTGGGTGTCATGGGGGATGATCTAGGAGGAGCCCCCTGTGGAAGAACAGCAAGGTGGGTTTCATGGGGGATGATCTAGGAGAAGACCGTTGTGGAAGAACAGCAAGGTGGGTGTCATGGGGGATGATCTAGGAGAAGACCGTTGTGGAAGAACAGCAAGGTGGGTTTCATGGGGATGATCTAGGAGAAGACCACTGTGGAAGAATAGCAAGGTGGGTGTTATGGGGGATGAGCTAGGAGGAGACCGCTGTGGAAGAACAGCAAGGTGGGTCTCATAGGGGATGATCGAGGAGGAGACCCCTGTGCAGGAATAGCAAGGTGGGTGTCATGGGGGATGATCTAGGAGGAGACCCCTGTGGAGGAACAGCAAGGTGGGTGTCATGGGAGATGATCTAGGAGGAGACCCCTGTGGAAGAACAGCAAGGTGGATGTCATGGGGGATGATCTAGGAGAAGACCGCTGTAATAGAACAGCAAGGTGGGTGTCATGGGGGATGATCTAGGAGGAGACCTCTGTGGAGAAACAGCAAGGTGGGTGTCATGGGGGATGATCTAGGAGAAGATCGTTGTGGAAGAACAGCGAGGTGGGTTTCATGGGGGATGATCTAGGAGAAGACCACTGTGGAAGAACAGCAAGGTGGGTATCATAGGGGATTATCGAGGAGGAGACCCCTGTGGAGGAATAGCAAGGTGGGTGTCATAGGGGATGATCTAGGAGGAGCATGTGATGTAGAAAGATTCGGTCTCAGTTATACTTTTCTGTAGGGCTGCATATCACGGCCTGACCCATTTATAAAATGCACGTAGGGGTATCATATAGCGTTCTCTCTGGAACTCCATGATTGGAGGAGAGCTGGTCAGGTGACAGGCTACATTACTGGGCTCCTCTCCCAGCTTATTGCTCCAAGCTTCTCAAGATCACAAGGACTCCCCATCCCTGGAAGTGCCAGGCATTTTAGAGGACTAAGGGCTGTTTCACACGGTGGATCACTTTTCAGAGGGTGGCATAGCAGCGGCTGACAGGCATTCAAGATGCAATCCTGCCATCTACTGAATGTCTTTTTTAATCTCAAGGGGGATTTTGCATTAAAATACTGCAACCGTGAGACAAGTGTTTGGATCACAGTTGCAGCACTCTCCCATTGGCCTCAGTGGTACCACCTGGCTTTTAGGGCTGGTGCCACCTCAAATATTCCTTCTGGAGGGGTTATGTCTGGTTCCACTCGGCTTCCCCAGTGATTTTGGGGCAAACCAGTTCAATTCAGAGCGTTTCTCAACCAGGTTGGGAAATACTTTGAGATGCTGCCCCAGGCGTTCCCCATGGACAGAAGCAAAGTAGGCTTCATTCTTTCTTTGCTTTCTGATAGAGCTTTGGCTTGGGCAAACCCCCAATGGGAAATGCAAAAATGTGTTGCCCGGAATTACCCTGAGTTCGTGGCTTCCTTTAAAAGGGTATTTGACGTTCCCACTCGCTCCACTTCTGCTTCCAAAAGTCTCATGTCCATTAAACAGAGTACGAGAACTGTTGCCGATTATGCCATTGAATTCCGTACTCTGGCAGTAGAGTTCGCTTGGATCAATGAGGCCCTCGTGGCTGCTTTTTCTCATTGTCTCTCGGATAACATCAAAGTTAAGATAGCAGCCCGAGACATACCCACTGAGCTGAAGAAGTTGATCACGTTTGCCATTCTTATTGACTCCAGACTCGAGAGAGACCTTTCTTTAAGGAACTCTTGCAGAAGCCTCCTGTGCATTTGGCTCTGAGCTTTGCATTCCCACCTTTGCCTCCCTCTCCACCCTCACCTCCCATGCCGTCTGGTACCAAGTCCGCCATTGAAGTAGAACCCATGCAGTCGGGCTTCACACGTTTCTCTGCAGAGGAGAGAGCCTTTAGGAGGAGGGAGAGATTGTGCTTTTATTGTGGCCAGGCAGGTCACTTATTGAAGTCTTGTCCTACCCGTCCAGGGAACGCCCGAACCTTGTGGTCCTGTAGGGTCGTGTCTTTGCGTCCCCAGCTGTCCTAAAGGATAAACCTCTAGTTCCGGTTACCCTTTCCTGGTCTGAGTTTTCCATCGATACCCAAACAATTTTGGGGCAGAAGGCTTGTGACCATGGCTGTAGGGGCTCTTCATGAGATATTCCAAATCATTTCCTCACCTCATTACCTGGTGGTTATTGGTTGTCCTTGGTTACAGAGGTACAACCCCTCTTTTGATTGTCTTTGTGCTGGGGTTTTTTCCTGGTCGCCAGAATTCCGTAAAACATGTTTTCAGAAAGTGGATAAGGTCTTGTTCACCTCTTGTATTTTGCCTCCACACCGGTCTTATGATTGCGCAATTGACCTTCAACCTGGTGCCATTCCTCCTCATGGTCGGGTATACCCTTTGTCTGTCTCAGAGGATAAAGCCATGGAGGAGTATGTTGCGGACACACTTTCTGGAGGGTTCACCTGCGAATCCTCATCTCCTGCTGGTGCTGGCTTCTTCTTTGTGAGAAAGAAGAGTGGTGAACTGAGACCTTGTAATGATTATAGGGGTCTCAATCGCATCACGATTAAGAACACATATCCAATCCCATTGATTATGGAATTATTTGACCGCCTCAAGGGAGCAACGGTTTTCACGAAGTTCGATCTGAGAGGGGCATACAATCTCGTGAGGATCAAGCAGGGCAATAAATAGAAAACTGCGTTTAATACCAGGACCAGACATTATGAATACTGTGTAATGTAGCTTGGTCTCTGCAACGCTCCTGCAGTTTTCCAGGAATTTAATAATGATGTCCCCAGAGATATGTTGCAGCAATGTGTGGTGGTTTACCCTGATGATATTATATATTCGAAATCCCTAGAGAGCCACCACACAGATGTCTCCCATGTCCTGCAGAGGTTGAGAGATAATAACCTGTATTGTAAATTGGAAAAGTGCGAGTTCCATCCTGAACAGGTTAAATTTCTGGGTTTTGACATTTCTACTGCCGGTTTTTTGATGGACCCAGAGAAATTATCTGCAGTTCTACAGTGGCCTCGACCCGTAGGCCTATTTCTGCTACAATGTTTTCTTGGCTTTGCCAATTATTATCAGAAATGTATTCGCAAATTCTCTTCTCTGGTCAAACCCCTGACTGACCAGGAAGGACGGCAACCCACAGTGTTGGTCCTCAGGTTCCATTAAAGCCTTTGAGTCTCTCAAGGCCACTTTTGCTACAGCACCTGTGTTGGCACAACCTGATCCTACGCTACCCTTCATCCTTGAGGTTGATGCTTTCGAGACTGGAGTTGGCACCCTTCTGTCTCAACGTCCTACTTTTGAGAGCACCATTCGTCCTTGTGGCTACTTTTCTAAGAAATTGTCTCCTGCAGAGTGCAATTATGAGATTGGGGACAGAGAATCGCTAGCTATCATTTTAGCTCTTAAGGAACAGAGGCATCTCCTCGAGGGTACCACTGTGCCGGTCGTCATTTTGACTGATCATAAGAATCTCACATTCTTGTCTGAGGAAAAACGCTTATCTCCCAGAAGAGCGCGATGGACTCTTTTTTTTGTCAAGCTTCAGTTACGTAATCTCATTCTTACCCGGTACTAAGAATGTAAGGGCTGACACATTGTCGCAACAAATTTCCTCCACTTCCAAGATGGAGTCAGTTCCTACTCCCTTGATACCCCCTGATCGCATTATGGCCACTATTCGCACTAGTCACTCTTCACCTTTGGGTGACAGAATTCTTGCCGCTCAGATCCATTCTCCTCCTAAAAAAAACTTGTAATCGCTGCTTTGTCCCCAAGAATCTCCACACTGCTTTGCTCCAGACCTACCATTCTCCTAAGGCAGCTTTCCACCCAGGGAAGAATCAACTCATATGGTCTGTCTCAACAATTTTGGTGGCCTAGTCTCCGCACAGATGTAGCCGCCTTCGTAGCGGCTTGTTCCATGTGCGCTATGAGTAAGACACCATGACACCTTCCAGTGGGCTTCCTACAACCCATACCCAATAGAGAGAGAGGCCTTGGTCCCACTTGTCTATTGATCTTATTGTGGAGTTACCCAACTCCCAGGGCAACACAGTTATTCTTATGGTGGTTGACCGGTTTTTCCAAAATGTCTCATTGTATTCCACTAAAAAATTTGCCTACATCCAAAGAACTTGCATCAATTTTCGCTCGGGAGGTCTTTTGGTTACATGGGTTACCTAAGGTTATCATCTTGGACAGGGGCAGCCAGTTTGTGGCCAAACCCAGGTTTTGGCGAGCCTTTTTGTGCACAGTTGGGAATTCTGCTTTCCTTCTCATCTGCATATCACCCGCAGTCCAATGGGGTCGCAGAACGAGCCAACCAAGCCATGGAGCAGTTTCTATGTTGCTGCATTTCTGACCACCATAACAACTGGTCAGACGTGTTACCTTGGGTAGAGTTTGCTCACAACAGTGCCATCAATGCCGCCTCCGCTTATCTCCATTTATGGCGAACTATGGGTTCCAGCCGTCCATGTTGCATGACACATTTGTTCCACAAGGAATTCCTGTGTTAGAGGAAAATGTTTGTGAACTCCGTTCCACTTTGGTGCAGGTCCAAGAATCCTTGCAACGCGCCAGTGATAGGTACAGACTCAATGGTGACCGCGGACGCCTACCTGCGACCCCCTTTCTAGCAAGTTGGGGAGAGGGTCTGGCTGTCCTCTCGTAACCTCAGACTCCGTGTTCACTCACTACAACTGGCACCGTCGTATATTGGGCCTTTTCGCATTCTCCGCAGGATCAACCTAGTGGCCTACACTTTAGAGCTTCCTTCCAACATGCATATTTATAATGTACTCCATGTCTGCTTATTAAAACCTTTGGTGTGCAACCGCTTCACCACCTCAGTATCACATCCTCGCCTGGTTCAGGTGGACAACCATGAGGAGTATGAGATACAATCTATCATTGACTCCTGTAGGTTTCGTGGCCGCATAAAGTACCTTGTTCATTGGAGGGGTTACGGTCCGGAGGAATGCTTTTGGGTCTCATCCTCGGACGTACATGCTCCTGTCCTCCTTCGTGCTTTCCATAAACGTTTTCCCCTCAAGCCTGGTGCCTCTCTGAAAGGGAGTGTCAGGGCTGGGCTCAGCCCTTTCTTCTCTGAGCTGGTCGCTCAGCTGTTGGATGATTGCCAGCTCCTATCTCTCCACAGTTACTCAGCTGTTGATGATATCCTGCTCCTCAGTCCTGCCTACTTAAGTCCAGAGGATCTCTGCCTTCGCCTTGGTCAACATCACAGAGACTATCGCCTGCGATCCTGTTCAAGACCTCCTTTGCTGACATCTCTTCTGGCTCCAGAACCTGCTTGCTGTTCCACTATATTGATCCCTGACTTCTGGCTTGGCTGACTATCCATTCCGGTTACTGAACTTTGGCTATGTTTTGACTACGTTTGTTCTTTTTACTCTTATTATTAAACAAGTGTGATTTAACTGTAGTTCTATCTCGGCCTGATTTCATGGTTTCTGACAGGGAGGGGTCATTGAGGAGGGGCTACTGTCAGGGCTGGGCTTCTAGCAGCTCTTTTCATTGCTCAGGCTACTCAGCTGTCAGATAATTACCATTACCTGCCTCATTAGTCCAGCCAACAGCCAACCCTTTTGGCTATTTTAGCTGCCTTTTTCATTCCTTTCGTGCCTTTGCCTGATCAACATATCCAGTGTGTCTCTGTGCTGTTGTTCCTGTTATGACTTTGGCTGGCTGATGTTTCTTCTGGTTCCTGATCTTTGGCTTCTGACTAGTCTGATTCCTGGCTCCCTGATTCCTGGCTCCCTGATTACCCATTTCGGCTTCCTAACCCTGGCTTCTGTTTTGACTACACTCCTGATTTGTACCGTTTTGCGATTAGATTAAAGGTGTGATTTTTTTTTTCCTGCATTTTCTGTCTCTGCCTGGTTCAGGGTTCCTGAACCAATACACAGGCTGGCCTGTGTATTGGTAAGGGGTTGGCCTGTGTATTGGGAAGGGGTTGTGTATTGGGAAGGGGCTGGCCTGTGTATTGGGAAGGGGTTGTGTATTGGGAAGGGGCTGGCCTGTGTATTGGGAAGGGGTTGGCCTGTGTATTGGTAAGGGGTTGTGTATTGGGAAGGGGCTGGCCTGTGTATTGGAAAGTGGTTGTGTATTGGGAAGGGGCTGGCCTGTGTATTGGGAAGGGGTTGGCCTGTGTATTGGTAAGGGGTTGGCCTGTGTATTGGGAAGTGGTTGTGTATTGGGAAGGGGTTGGCCTGTGTATTGGGAAGTGGCTGGCCTGTGTATTGGGAAGGGGTTGGCCTGTGTATTGGGTAGGGGTTGGCCTGTGTATTGGGAAGGGGCTGGCCTGTGTATTGGGAAGGGGTTGTCCTGTGTATTGGGAAGGGGCTGGCCTGTGTATTGGGAAGTGGTTGTGTATTGGGAAGTGGTTGGACTGTGTATTGGGAAGGGGTTGGCCTGGGTATTGGGAAGTGGTTGGACTGTGTATTGGGAAAGGGTTGGCCTGTGTATTGGGAAGTGGTTGGCCTGTGTATTGGGAAGGGGTTGTGTATTGGGAAGGGGCTGGCCTGTGTATTGGGAAGGGGCTGGCCTGTGTATTGGGAAGTGGTTGTGTATTGGGAAGTGGTTGGCCTGTGTATTGGGAAGTGGTTGGCCTGTGTATTGGGAAGGGGTTGGCCTGTGTATTGGGAAGTGGTTGGCCTGTGTATTGGGAAGGGGTTGGCCTGTGTATTGGGAAGGGGTTGGCCTGTGTATTGGGAAGGGGTTGGCCTGTGTATTGGGAAGTGGCTGGCCTGTGTATTGTGAAGGGGTTGGCCTGTGTATTGGGAAGGGGTTGGTCTGTGTATTGGGAAGGGGTTGGCCTGTGTATTGGGAAGGGGCTGGCCTGTGTATTGGGAAGGGGTTGGCCTGTGTATTGGGAAGGGGTTGGCCTGTGTATTGGGAAGTGGTTGTGTATTGGGAAGGGGTTGGCCTGTGTATTGGGAAGGGGCTGGCCTGTGTATTGGGAAGGGGTTGGCCTGTGTATTGGGAAGGGGCTGGCCTGTGTATTGGGAAGTGGTTGGCCTGTGTATTGGGAAGGGGTTGGCCTGTGTATTGGGAAGTGGTTGTGTATTGGGTAGGGGTTGGCCTGTGTATTGGGAAGGGGCTGGCCTGTGTATTGGGAAGGGGTTGGCCTGTGTATTGGGAAGTGGTTGGCCTGTGTATTGGGAAGGGGTTGGCCTGTGTATTGGGAAGGGGTTGGCCTGTGTATTGGGAAGGGGTTGGCCTGTGTATTGGAAAGTGGTTGTGTATTGGGAAGGGGTTGGCCTGTGTATTGGGAAGGGGTTGGCCTGTGTATTGGGAAGTGGTTGGCCTGTGTATTGGGAAGGGGCTGGCCTGTGTATTGGGAAGGGGCTGGCTTGTGTATTGGGAAGTGGCTGGCCTGTGTATTGTGAAGTGGTTGGCCTGTGTATTGGGAAGGGGTTGGCCTGTGTATTGGGAAGTGGTTGGCCTGTGTATTGGGAAGGGGTTGGCCTGTGTATTGGGAAGGGGTTGGCCTGTGTATTGGGAAGGGGTTGGCCTGTGTATTGGGAAGGGGTTGGCCTGTGTATTGGGAAGGGGTTGGCCTGTGTATTGGGAAGGGGTTGGCCTGTGTATTGGGAAGGGGCTGGCTTGTGTATTGGGAAGTGGCTGGCCTGTGTATTGTGAAGTGGTTGGCCTGTGTATTGGGAAGTGGTTGGCCTGTGTATTGGGAAGGGGTTGGCCTGTGTATTGGGAAGGGGTTGGCCTGTGTATTGGGAAGGGGTTGGCCTGTGTATTGGGAAGTGGTTGTGTATTGGGAAGGGGTTGGCCTGTGTATTGGGAAGGGGTTGGCCTGTGTATTGGGAAGGGGTTGGCCTGTGTATTGGGAAGTGGTTGGCCTGTGTATTGGGAAGTGGTTGGCCTGTGTATTGGGAAGTGGCTGGCCTGTGTATTGGGAAGGGGTTGGCCTGTGTATTGGGAAGGGGTTGGCCTGTGTATTGGGAAGGGGTTGGCCTGTGTATTGGGAAGTGGTTGTGTATTGGGAAGGGGTTGGCCTGTGTATTGGGAAGGGGTTGGCCTGTGTATTGGGAAGTGGTTGTGTATTGGGAAGGGGCTGGTCTGTGTATTGGGAAGGGGTTGGCCTGTGTATTGGGAAGTGGTTGGCCTGTGTATTGGGAAGTGGCTGGCCTGTGTATTGGGAAGTGGTTGGCCTGTGTATTGGGAAGTGGCTGGCCTGTGTATTGGGAAGTGGTTGTGTATTGGGAAGGGGTTGGCCTGTGTATTGGGAAGGGGCTGGTCTGTGTATTGGGAAGGGGTTGGCCTGTGTATTGGGAAGGGGCTGGTCTGTGTATTGGGAAGGGGTTGGCCTGTGTATTGGGAAGTGGTTGGCCTGTGTATTGGGAAGGGGCTGGCCTGTGTATTGGGAAGTGGTTGGCCTGTGTATTGGGAAGTGGTTGGCCTGTGTATTGGGAAGGGGTTGGCCTGTGTATTGGGAAGTGGTTGTGTATTGGGAAGGGGTTGGCCTGTGTATTGGGAAGTGGTTGGCCTGTGTATTGGGAAGGGGCTGGCCTGTGTATTGGGAAGGGGCTGGCCTGTGTATTGGGAAGTGGTTGTGTATTGGGAAGTGGTTGTGTATTGGGAAGGGGTTGGCCTGTGTATTGGGAAGTGGTTGGCCTGTGTATTGGGAAGGGGCTGGCCTGTGTATTGGGAAGTGGCTGGCCTGTGTATTGGGAAGGGGTTGGCCTGTGTATTGGGAAGTGGTTGGCCTGTGTATTGGGAAGTGGCTGGCCTGTGTATTGGGAAGGGGTTGGCCTGTGTATTGGGAAGGGGTTGGCCTGTGTATTGGGAAGTGGTTGTGTATTGGGAAGGGGCTGGTCTGTGTATTGGGAAGGGGTTGGCCTGTGTATTGGGAAGGGGTTGGCCTGTGTATTGGGAAGTGGTTGTGTATTGGGAAGGGGCTGGTCTGTGTATTGGGAAGGGGTTGGCCTGTGTATTGGGAAGTGGCTGTGTATTGGGAAGTGGTTGTGTATTGGGAAGGGGCTGGTCTGTGTATTGGGAAGGGGTTGGCCTGTGTATTGGGAAGTGGTTGGCCTGTGTATTGGGAAGGGGTTGGCCTGTGTATTGGGAAGTGGCTGGCCTGTGTATTGGGAAGGGGTTGGCCTGTGTATTGGGAAGGGGTTGGCCTGTGTATTGGGAAGTGGTTGTGTATTGGGAAGTGGTTGTGTATTGGGAAGGGGTTGGCCTGTGTATTGGGAAGGGGTTGGTCTGTGTATTGGGAAGTGGTTGTGTATTGGGAAGGGGTTGGCCTGTGTATTGGGAAGGGGTTGGCCTGTGTATTGGGAAGTGGTTGGCCTGTGTATTGGGAAGTGGCTGTGTATTGGGAAGGGGTTGGCCTGTGTATTGGGAAGTGGTTGTGTATTGGGAAGGGGTTGGCCTGTGTATTGGGAAGGGGCTGGTCTGTGTATTGGGAAGGGGCTGGCCTGTGTATTGGGAAGTGGTTGGCCTGTGTATTGGGAAGTGGTTGGCCTGTGTATTGGGAAGGGGCTGGCCTGTGTATTGGGAAGGGGTTGGCCTGTGTATTGGGAAGTGGTTGTGTATTGGGAAGGGGTTGGCCTGTGTATTGGGAAGGGGCTGGCCTGTGTATTGGGAAGTGGTTGTGTATTGGGTAGGGGTTGGCCTGTGTATTGGGAAGTGGTTGTGTATTGGGTAGGGGTTGGCCTGTGTATTGGGAAGTGGTTGTGTATTGGGTAGGGGTTGGCCTGTGTATTGGGAAGGGGCTGGTCTGTGTATTGGGAAGTGGTTGGCCTGTGTATTGGGAAGGGGCTGGTCTGTGTATTGGGAAGGGGATGGTCTGTGTATTGGGAAGGGGTTGGCCTGTGTATTGGGAAGGGGTTGGTCTGTGTATTGGGAAGGGGTTGGCCTGTGTATTGGGAAGGGGTTGGTCTGTGTATTGGGAAGGGGTTGGCCTGTGTATTGGGAAGTGGTTGTGTATTGGGAAGGGGTTGGTCTGTGTATTGGGAAGGGGTTGGCCTGTGTATTGGGAAGGGGCTGGTCTGTGTATTGGGAAGGGGTTGGTCTGTGTATTGGGAAGGGGTTGGTCTGTGTATTGGGAAGGGGTTGGCCTGTGTATTGGCGCTCCTCTAACCTTTAATTGTCCTCTACAGGAATTGATCGGGAACTTGGAGGGACTTTGTAACCCACATGGCTTATTTTTTCTGCCCCCAGGTGCTGGTTGCCGTCGGTCTGCTCGGTATCGCCATGGTGATTGTGATAGTTGGTGAGTATTATGGGACGATCAGTTACAGAGGTAACATGTCTATAGACAGTCCATGGACGGCTCTCGGGGAGATCTGCTCTCTCTATAGTCTCCGCCTCCATTGCTGGCACAGTATGAGGGTTGATTTAGTAGGCGGGGCAGGAATGCAGTTTCGGCACCTCTAACACTGAATGTATGTGCTGGCAAGGGGTGCTGGGGTGTGCTGGAGGGTCTATTGATGATGGCTGCTGGGGATCTGTTATCATCAAGGGGGATCTATTGTTGCTGGCTGGTCATTGGTTGCTGGGAGGGATCTACTGTTCAGGAAGGGGTCTACTGTTGGTGGCTGCTGGAGCGTCTATTGATGCTGGTGGGGTCTATTGTTTCTGGGGTGGATCTATTGTTATAGAAGGGAAGGGCAACACCTCTCCTTGATAACCAGGTGCTGGTTCAGTCCGTGATCCGACCAGATAATCCAAAAATGAAAAGAGAATGACCGCAGTCCAGGATACAAGGAAAATGTTTTATTCCATGAAATCATCCAACATCCCAACTCTCAGACCCCGTGAGATCTCCAGGCCCAGTGTTTCACGAAGGTCCCAGTGGACTGAAGGTGGGCTGAAGGTGGTGGCCCCATCTTCCTGCCTTTCAAGCATTATTACTACCCCGGTGACCTCCTGGGGCTGAATGGGTGCAGTTGACACCATTCTTTGTTGCACTTACATGTGTGGTGTCTGATGCCATCCACTCTAGTGTTCCTGTACTTTCCTGGAATCAATCTGAACTCCCAGATGTATGTTCCCTACCCATATGACCCCTCACTACCACCCAGAATTGGGACTGAGGACTCCTGCCCAGTTAAGGGCCGCCCTGCCTGTGAGATGGCAGCCTTGGAAAGGTAACCTACGATACTCAATGCCCTGGGGTTCCTAGTTTTGGGTGTTATTATTGCCTTTTTCCCCATCCCCTAGTCACCAGTTGCCCTTACCGCTCCAGAAGCTTTTTGATTATTGTATGGTGGGTGGGGGTAGGCACTTAGACGGGACTGTTCACTTAACATAAGTTGTCTGCCCTTATGGGAGGCCCACAACTGTTCCTTTTTTTTTTTTTGTTCTCCTTTTATTTTTTATAGGCTGGATGACAGTGACCCCCAACCGGTGGAGTATGTGATCGAATTAACGTTTTCTATCTCAGTCTAACCTGTTATAGAGCCTTTTGGCTCATGTTTGTTTTATACTTTGCAATTATTGATTTAATGGCCATCATTTGTTGTGTTGGTCTCTTGGGCCGCTGACTCTCCCTGGGAGACACCGCCTGGAGGTGGCAGCCCCGGAAGAGCAAGGGACCTCCTTGCACCTATATATATATATGTCTTATTTTTCTTGCATACTTTTAGTGCCTTAAATACTAAGTTAGATACTGTGCTTATTTTACTTGTGACAATCTCTCAATTTTAGGATGTTGAGTGGTTCCGATGGACTACTACTTCCCCTTGTGCCGGCACTTCGCTCAGATGCTTGTCTTGGCCAACTTTCAGCGCCTTTGGGGGCCTTTTGCCCCATGCAGTGCAGCACTCCCGCTTTACCTGTTCACTATGCTCCAAGTACTACTCGGCCTCAAATCTTACGGTTCACCTTTATTCTTTCCCTTTTCACTCATCTCTTCTCTTCCTCTCTCCTCCTCCCCCCTTAATTCCGTGGGGTCTCAGGGCAGCGTAATCTTCTGGTTCGTCTCTCTGATGTTATGGCTCTGAATTGGTTGTCCCTGAATGTTCAGGGCATGAACCCCCCCCAAGAGAGTGAAGGTTTTTAAATACCTCCAAAAACAAAAATTAGACATCGCATTCCTGCAGGAGACCCACTTCTCCTCCTCCTCCTCTTGCCCCAAATATTTTCACGCTATGTACCCTCAAATCTACCTGGCTAACGGACCGACTAAACAAAAAGGCGTACTGATCGCTCTTCGCAAATCGGTTCCCTTCACTTGCAGTAAACAGATAGCAGACCCAAATGGCAGATACCTCCTGTTACAGAGTACCATTCAGGACACGGAAGTTACCATCTTGACATACTATGCCCCAAATATAAATCCAGGGCCCTTCTTACCCATGTTTGCTCCTTGTTGAAAGCCCACCAGAGGGGTACTCTCCTCTTGGCAGGAAAATCCAATGTGACCCTGAACCCTGCGCTTGACAAATATCCCTCGGAATGCAAAGCACCTTCTCCGGATGCAAAAAAGTTCTTATGCTCACTACGAAGTCATGACCTGGTGGACATCTGGAGAGAGCTCCATCCCCTGGACAGGGACTACACTCATTACTCTCATCCTCATCATTCCCACTCCCGAATTGATCATATGTTTGTGTCCAGGAAACATCTTCCCGTAATTGTGTCCGCCTCTATCTTAGCGGCTCCATGGTCAGACCATGACCCTGTTATGGTTGTTTGCCACTCTGCTCTGCAACCCTCAACATTCCCCCTGGGTCATCAATGACTCCCTTCTGTCCTTCAAGGAGATATTAGCAGGTATTCACCAAGCTTCTGTTGACTACTTTTGTCTTAATGTCGGTTCTGTTTCTTCTCCGGTGACCCTATGGAAGGCATACAAAGCAGTCCTTAGGGGACGTGTTATTCAACTGGCGTCTAAGCGCAAGAGGGAACGCCTGTTGACTCGGCGAACCCTGGAGACACACTTAGTATCATTATTGACATCCTTTAAGCAATCCCCTACACCTGCTAATCGCAAACTACTAGACCAAGCCCGTACGGAATTGGACTTATGTTTAACAGATGAGGCAGAACTCACACTTCGCTGGGCTCCTCAGAAGTAGTACGCCAAAGCGAATAAACCTAACAAACAGTTGGCCAACAGGTTGCGTGTCTTCTATCCAGGCCACACTCCCATCACCTTACGCACTCGCCATAATATCCTCACAGGAAACCCCATTTGGGTCCTGAATTCTGACATCACCTTACCACACTATACTCGCCCCCTAGCCAGCCCTCCATCCAGGGCTTGGACACCTTTCTGGGTAGCCTGACACTACCCACCCTATCTGACACCCACACGTCATTAATGGACCGAGACATACAGGTCTCCGGGGTCTTACAATGTATTAAAGATTTGAAAGTGGGCAAGAGATCGGGCCCGGATGGCTTTACAGCACTTTTCTATAGGAAAATGGCCAATGTGGTAGCCCCACACCTGACAACCATGTTTAATTCTGTAAAAAAATGGCCAAACCTTTACTTCAGCCGTCCTCACCGCCAATATAGTGATGATCCTCAAAGCCGACCGGGACCATTCCTCTTGGGCCAACTTTAGGCCGATCTCCCTTATAAATATAGACATGAAAATTTTAACAAATATTCTGGCCAACCGCTTGAACTCCTTTTTACCACGTCTGATTAAAAAGGACCAGGTGGGCTTTGTCCCAAGAAGACAGGCAGGAGACGCCATCAGACGGCTTCTTCAAATCCAACATATAGTACATAGCAGATCTTTGGCGACGATGTTTGCCGGGCCCGGTCCCTACACATATTCTGCACATTCACCAACGTAAAATTCTGAAATTTATCTGGGGTTCCACCAGACCCAGAATCAACAAACAGGTTTTTTACACCTGTGAGATCAATGGTGGCCTCTTGGTTCCCAACCTCCCAGCCTACTATACAGCAGCAAACATAGCCCCATTATCTCATCTTCATGAGCGACATCAATTGACGTTATGGCCCACAGTAGACTTAGTTGACTCATATCCGATTCCGGTAGCCTCCCTGCCCTGGCTCCCCTACAAACGCGGTCCTGACACACTTGGGCCTTGCCTGACACATTCCCTCCAGGCGTAGGACTCAACTAAATATTCAGCAGGTCTGATCTGTCCTCATTTTCCCTTACTTCGCCTCCTCCAGTGTCATTTGTTTCCGCTGAGCCATGATAACCCACAACAGTTTTCTTGGTGGACCAACAAGGGTTCGTTAATATCTATTCTCTATGCACCCCCACCAAGATAATTACATTTGATGCGCTGCGCTCCTCACATGATATCCCACTCCGGGAACACTACAGCTACCTACAGCTTCAACACTTTCTACAATAGCTCATCAAGTCCCGACCTACTCCATACACCTTGATCCCTTTCGAAAGCCTTTGTAGATCCCGGCCCCAATCTTCGGGCTTAATCTCCTTAGTCTATGCAGCAATCATTTCCTCTAAAAAAAACACAGATTAGACTTTACCACCTCCAGTGGGAGGCCGATCTGGGGAGGCAGCTGGATCCGGAGGACTGGCAGGTCATGACTATTGCTCTTTCCAAATGCTCCAAAAATGTCCTCATTTTGGGGAATGCATATAAAATACTATACAGATGGTAGTATACCCCGGCTAGATTGGCTCATTTCATTCCAACTTCTCCTCTCTGCCTCCGGGGATGCTCTCAGGCCGGTACCATGGCACACATCTGGTGGACATGTCCAAGAGCATGCAGATTATGGGTCAGAGTCTATGCCCTTCTCCGCACTTTATTTCACACCAATCTGAAGAGGGACCCCTATGAGGCTCTCCTAGGCAAACCAATTATGGAACTACTATGTCCGGAACGCAAGCTGGCACTGCATCTGTTTACTGCAACTAAACTGACCATAGCAAGAGCCTGGAAGACACCCATACTTAGCTTCGAGGCTGATAAACATCGTATGAAGGACATTATGGTGAATGAAAAGCTGACAGCCATAATTTCAGACACTCACAATAAATTTCTTAGGATCTGGCAGCCCTGGGTCGCCTACAGATGACCTACCAGATTCGACTCTTCGATAATCTAATATGTGCTTGCCCCCCGCCCCGCGGATCCCCCCTTTCCCTCTTACTCCTACTCTCATTCGTTCTCCTGCTTAGTCATTCTTCTCCTCCTTTTTTCCTTTGCTCTTTTATATATCCTTCTATCTCATCAGGCTTGAGCCTGGCTGACATGGTCACATGCTTCATTTTCACCATTAATATTTTGTATTCCCTCAAAATGATCTTCATAGAATAGATGGTTTGATAAAGTGCTGTATGGAAATGCCCATCTGGGCGCTCTCTATTTACATACTAAGCAGTGTGCTCTAGGAGGGAATACTCACCCCACAATTGTTCTACTCTATGGACCTCACTCCTTATGTTTGTCTCCTATGTGACCATACACGTGATGAGCTGTACTGTTGAATTGAATATTAATAAAAACCTTTGTACAAGAAATCATCCAACATCAAAGAGTAGTTTCAGGATAACATCATGACACATATGGAGGAGAGCATGGCTGACGCGTTTCACAAATTTCTTTATTAAGTCATAACCCATATGTGTCATGATGTTCTTCATGAAACTACTCTTTGATGTTGGATGAGTTCATGGAATAAAGCATTCTCCTTGTCTCCTGGAGTGCGGCCGTTGTGTTTTTCGTTTTTGGATCTATTGTTACTGGGGGATGGTCTATTGTTGCTGGAGGGGTCTATAGTTGCTGGCTGCATGGTATCTATTATACTGCTTTTCTGATTGTCATTAAAGCGGTAGTAAACCGCTGAAACTCCCCCCCCCAAAAAAAAAACCTTCAAGACAATAGCATAATGTGCTAGTATGCAATATATACTAGCACATAATGAAATACTTACCTTAGAACGAAGCCCCATGCAGCAGACCTTCAAAACGCATGTGCTGCTGATGTCAGCGGCTGCATGAAGGGTGAATATCTCCTAAACCGTACAAGTTTAGGAGATATTCATTTTACCTCCAGGTAAGTATTATTATAGACTCACCTGTATAGACTCACCTGTATGTAAGTCTTATTGGTACTGGGAGGTGGGTAGGGGGTGGAAACAAGGGGCGGTACTGGGATTAGGGTAGGGGGTGGAAACAAGGGGCGGTACTGGGATTAGGGTAGGGGGTGGAAACAAGGGGCGGTACTGGGAGGTGGGTAGGGGGTGGAAACAAGGGGCGGTACTGGGATGTGGGTAGGGGGTGGAAACAAGGGGCGGTACTGGGATGTGGGTAGAGGGTGGAAACAAGGGGCGGTACTGGGAGGTGGGTAGGGGGTGGAAACAAGGGGCGGTACTGGGACGTGGGTAGGGGGTGGAAACAAGGGGCGGTACTGGGAGGTGGGTAGGGGGTGGAAACAAGGGGCGGTACTGGGATGTGGGTAGGGGGTGGAAACAAGGGGCGGTACTGGGATTAGGGTAGGGGTGGAAACAAGGGGCGGTACTGGGAGGTGGGTAGGGGGTGGAAACAAGGGGCGGTACTGGGAGGTGGGTAGGGGGTGGAAACAAGGGGCGATACTGGGATGTGGGTAGGGGGTGGAAACAAGGGGAGGTACTGGGATGTGGGTAGAGGGTGGAAACAAGGGGCGGTACTGGGAGGTGGGTAGGGGGTGGAAACAAGGGGCGGTACTGGGACGTGGGTAGGGGGTGGAAACAAGGGGCGGTACTGGGAGGTGGGTAGGGGGTGGAAACAAGGGGCGGTACTGGGATGTGGGTAGGGGGTGGAAACAAGGGGCGGTACTGGGATGTGGGTAGGGGGTGGAAACAGGGGCGGTACTGGGAGGTGGGTAGGGGGTGGAAACAAGGGGCGGTACTGGGAGGTGGGTAGGGGGAGGAAACAAGGGGCGGTACTGGGAGGTGGGTAGAGGGTGGAAACAAGGGGCGGTACTGGGATGTCGGTAGGGGGTGGAAACAAGGGGCGGTACTGGGATGTCGGTAGGGGGTGGAATCAAGGGGCCGTACTGGGAGGTGGGTAGGGGGTGGAAACAAGGGGCGGTACTGGGAGGTGGGTAGGGGGTGGAAACAAGGGGCGGTACTGGGATGTGGGTAGGGGGTGGAAACAAGGGGCTGTACTGGGAGGTGGGTAGGGGGTGGAAACAAGGGGCGGTACTGGGATGTGGGTAGGGGGTGGAAACAAGGGGCTGTACTGGGAGGTGGGTAGGGGGTGGAAACAAGGGGCGGTACTGGGATGTGGGTAGAGGGTGGAAACAAGGAGCGGTACTGGGAGGTGAGTAGGGGGTGGAAACAAGGGGCGGTACTGGGAGGTGGGTAGGGGGTGGAAACAAGGGGCGGTACTGGGATGTGGGTAGAGGGTGGAAACAAGGGGCGGTACTGGGATGTCGGTAGGGGGTGGAAACAAGGGGCGGTACTGGGATGTGGGTAGGGGGTGGAAACAAGGGGCGGTACTGGGAGGTGGGTAGGGGGTGGAAACAAGGGGCGGTACTGGGATGTGGGTAGAGGGTGGAAACAAGGAGCGGTACTGGGAGGTGAGTAGGGGGTGGAAACAAGGGGCGGTACTGGGAGGTGGATAGGGGGTGGAAACAAGGGGCGGTACTGGGAGGTGGGTAGGGGGTGGAAACAAGGGGCGGTACTGGGAGGTGGAAACAAGGGGCGGTACTGGGAGGTGGGTAGGGGGTGGAAATAAGGGGCGGTACAGGGAGGTGGGTAGGGGGTGGAAACAAGAGGCGGTACTGGGAGGTGGATAGGGGGTTGAAACAAGGGGCGGTACTGGGAGGTGGGTAGGGGGTGGAAACAAGGGGCGGTACTGGGAGGTGGGTAGGGGGTGGAAACAAGGGGCGGTACTGGGATGTGGGTAGGGGGTGGAAAAAGGGGCGGTACTGGGAGGTGAGTAGGGGGTGGAAACAAGGGGCGGTACTGGGAGGTGGATAGGGGGTGGAAACAAGGGGCGGTACTGGGAGGTGGGTAGGGGGTGGAAACAAGGGGCGGTACTGGGAGGTGAGTAGGGGGTGGAAACAAGGGGCGGTACTGGGAGGTGGATAGGGGGTGGAAACAAGGGGCGGTACTGGGAGGTGGGTAGGGGGTGGAAACAAGGGGTGGTACTGGGATTAGGGTAGGGGGTGGAAACAAGGGACGGTACTGGGATGTGGGTAGGGGGTGGAAACAAGGGGCGGTACTGGGATGTGGGTAGGGGGTGGAAACAAGGGGCGGTACTGGGAGGTGGGTAGGGGGTGGAAACAAGGGGCGTTACTGGGAGGTGGGTAGGGGGTGGAAACAAGGGGCGGTACTGGGAGGTGGATAGGGGGTGGAAACAAGGGGCGGTACTGGGAGGTGGGTAGGGGGTGGAAACAAGGGGCGGTACTGGGATGTGGGTAGGGGGTGGAAACAAGGGGCGGTACTGGGATGTGGGAAGGGGTTGGAAACAAGAGGCGGTACTGGGAGGTGGGTAGGGGGTGGAAACAAGGGGCGGTACTGGGAGGTGGGTAGGAGGTGGAAACAAGGGGCGGTACTGGGAGGTGGGTAGGGGGTGGAAACAAGGGGCGGTACTGGGATGTGGGTAGGGGGTGGAAACAAGGGGTGGTACTGGGATTAGGGTAGGGGGTGGAATCAAGGGGCCGTACTGGGATGTCGGTAGGGGGTGGAAACAAGGGGCGGTACTGGGATGTGGGTAGGGGGTGGAAACAAGGGGCGGTACTGGGAGGTGGGTAGGAGGTGGAAACAAGGGGCGGTACTGGGAGGTGGGTAGGGGGTGGAAACAAGGGGCGGTACTGGGATGTGGGTAGGGGGTGGAAACAAGGGGTGGTACTGGGATTAGGGTAGGGGGTGGAAACAAGGGGCGGTACTGGGATGTGGGTAGAGGGTGGAAACAAGGGGCGGTACTGGGATGTCGGTAGGGGGTGGAAACAAGGGGCGGTACTGGGAGGTGGGTAGAGGGTGGAAACAAGGGGCGTTACTGGGAGGTGGGTAGAGGGTGGAAACAAGGGGCGGTACTGGGATGTGGGTAGGGGGTGGAAACAAGGGGCGGTACTGGGAGGTGGGTAGGGGGTGGAAACAAGGGGCGGTACTGGGAGGTGGGTAGAGGGTGGAAACAAGGGGCGGTACTGGGAGTTGGGTAGGGGGAGGAAACAAGGGGCGGTACTGGGAGGTGGGTAGGGGGTGGAAACAAGGGGCGGTACTGGGAGGTGGGTAGGGGGTGAAAACAAGGGGCGTTACTGGGAGGTGGGTAGGGGGTGGAAACAAGGGACGGTACTGGGATGTGGGTAGGGGGTGGAAACAAGGGGCGGTACTGGGAGGTGGGTAGGGGGAGGAAACAAGGGGCGGTACTGGGAGGTGGGTAGGGGGTGGAAACAAGGGGCGGTACTGGGAGGTGGGTAGGGGGTGGAAACAAGGGGCGGTACTGGGAGGTGGGTAGGGGGTGGAAACAAGGGGTGGTACTGGGAGGTGGGTAGGGGGTGGAAACAAGGGGCGGTACTGGGAGGTGGGTAGGGGGTGGAAACAAGGGGTGGTACTGGGAGTTGGGTAGGGGGAGGAAACAAGGGGCGGTACTGGGATGTCGGTAGGGGGTGGAAACAAGGGGCGGTACTGGGATGTCGGTAGGGGTGGAAACAAGGGGTGGTACTGGGAGTTGGGTAGGGGGAGGAAACAAGGGGCGGTACTGGGAGGTGGGTAGGGGGTGGAAACAAGGGGCGGTACTGGGATTAGGGTAGGGGGTGGAAACAAGGGGCGGTACTGGGAGGTGGGTAGAGGGTGGAAACAAGGGGCGGTACTGGGAGGTGGGTAGGGGGTGGAAACAAGGGGCGGTACTGGGAGGTGGGTAGAGGGTGGAAACAAGGGGCGGTACTGGGAGGTGGGTAGGGGGTGGAAACAAGGGGCGGTACTGGGATTAGGGTAGGGGGTGGAAACAAGGGGCGGTACTGGGATGTGGGTAGGGGGTGGAAACAAGGGGCGGTACTGGGAGGTGGGTAGGGGGAGGAAACAAGGAGCGGTACTGGGAGGTGGGGTAGAGGGTGGAAACAAGGGGTGGTACTGGGAGTTGGGTAGGGGGAGGAAACAAGGGGCGGTACTGGGAGGTGGGTAGGGGGAGGAAACAAGGGGCGTTACTGGGAGGTGGGTAGGGGGTGGAAACAAGGGGCGGTACTGGGATGTGGGTAGGGGGTGGAAACAAGGGGCGGTACTGGGATGTGGGTAGGGGGTGGAAACAAGGGGCGGTACTGGGAGGTGGATAGGGGGTGGAAACAAGGGGCGGTACTGGGAGGTGGGTAGAGGGTGGAAACAAGGGGCGGTACTGGGATGTGGGTAGAGGGTGGAAACAAGGGGCGGTACTGGGAGGTGGGTAGGGGGTGGAAACAAGGGGCGGTACTGGGAGGTGGGTAGGGGGTGGAAACAAGGGGCGTTACTGGGAGGTGGGTAGGGGAGGAAACAAGGGGCGGTACTGGGATGTGGGTAGGGGGTGGAAACAAGGGGCGGTACTGGGAGGTGGGTAGGGGGAGGAAACAAGGGGCAGTACTGGGAGGTGGGTAGGGGGTGGAAACAAGGGGCGGTACTGGGGATGTGGGTAGAGGGTGGAAACAAGGGGCGGTACTGGGAGGTGGGTAGGGGGTGGAAACAAGGGGCGGTACTGGGAGGTGGGTAGGGGGTGGAAACAAGGGGCGTTACTGGGAGGTGGGTAGGGGGAGGAAACAAGGGGCGGTACTGGGAGGTGGGTAGGGGGTGGAAACAAGGGGCGGTACTGGGAGGTGGGTAGGGGGAGGAAACAAGGGGCAGTACTGGGAGGTGGGTAGGGGGTGGAAACAAGGGGCGGTACTGGGAGGTGGGTAGGGGGAGGAAACAAGGGGCGGTACTGGGATGTGGGTAGAGGGTGGAAACAAGGGGCGTTACTGGGATGTGGGTAGAGGGTGGAAACAAGGGGCGGTACTGGGAGGTGGGTAGGGGGTGGAAACAAGGGGCGGTACTGGGAGGTGGGTAGGGGGTGGAAACAAGGGGCGTTACTGGGAGGTGGGTAGGGGAGGAAACAAGGGGCGGTACTGGGATGTGGGTAGGGGGTGGAAACAAGGGGCGGTACTGGGAGGTGGGTAGGGGGAGGAAACAAGGGGCAGTACTGGGAGGTGGGTAGGGGGTGGAAACAAGGGGCGGTACTGGGAGGTGGGTAGGGGGAGGAAACAAGGGGCGTTACTGGGAGGTGGGTAGGGGGTGGAAACAAGGGGCGGTACTGGGAGGTGGGTAGGGGGTGGAAACAAGGGGCGGTACTGGGAGGTGGGTAGGGGGTGGAAACAAGGGGCGGTACTGGGAGGTGGGTAGGGGGTGGAAACAAGGGCGGTACTGGGAGGTGGGTAGGGGGTGGAAACAAGGGGCGGTACTGGGAGGTGGGTAGGAGGTGGAAACAAGGGGCGGTACTGGGATGTGGGTAGGGGGTGGAAACAAGGGGCGGTACTGGGAGGTGGGTAGGGGTGGAAACAAGGGGCGGTACTGGGAGGTGGGTAGGGGTGGAAACAAGGGGCGGTACTGGGATGTGGGTAGGGGGTGGAAACAAGGGGCGGTACTGGGACGTGGGTAGGGGGTGGAAACAAGGGGCGGTACTAGGGGGTGGGTAGGGGGTGGAAACAAGGGGCGGTACTAGGAGGTGGGTAGCGGGTGGAAACAAGGGGCGGTACTGGGAGGTGGGTAGGGGGTGGAAACAAGGGGCGGGTACTAGGGGGTGGGTAGGGGGTGGAAACAAGGGGCGGTACTGGGAGGTGGGTAGGGGGTGGAAACAAGGGGCGGGTACTAGGGGGTGGGTAGGGGGTGGAAACAAGGGGCGGTACTAGGAGGTGGGTAGGGGGTGGAAACAAGGGGTGGCTTGGATATGGAGAGTAGCTGCCCTGGCTAAAGGCAAACAGACGGTGCAGTTTGCAATGTGCAGTTCCTCCAGATCTTAGTAAATGAGGGGAAGCTCTGCTGACTTTCATCATCCAATCATCTGCAAGCAAAACTGCTTTTGTTATTTTCCTTGCATGTGATTGAATATTCTTTGTGAAGCTTCACCTCATTTACTAAGATCTGGAGGAACTGTACTTTGCGAAGTGCTCCGTCTATTTGTCTTTAGTAAATCTACCCCGGAAAGTCTTGCTGCTCTTTGGACCCCCTGGAGTCAGGACAGGGACCCTCGTACATCCCCCCGACTTTCCCCAATGGTGTGTTTTCTGTGTAGAAATAAAGGGGCTCTCTGCCGCCCTTCCTTTGTCTTTCTTTAATTTGCCCCCCAGTACTGTAAATGGTGAATGTCCAGCTCTGAGACCCTCTATTTCCATTTATCAGATAGAATGTTATATTTATACTCTGATGACCTCACATGAATACAGTATACAGGAAGCACTCAGCATGTTGTCTTATTACCCGGATATTCCAGCTGTGACCCGCAGGGGGCGCCTGAAGTCATACTAAACCCTCGGTGGAGTTTTTTAAATCTAAAATAACAATCATGTGATACTTCCCGGCTCTGTAATGGATTTGCACAGAGCGGCTCCCGATCCTCCTTTTCTGGGGTTCCCGCTGCCACTCCAAGCTCCTCCTCTTCGGCAAGCACCCCCAGGGAAAGCCACTGCCCATGGGGGGGCACCCATGCAGGCTCGCTCCTGAGCTCCCCTGTCTACATCTATGGACACAGACTAGGCGACTCAGCCCCGCCCCCTGCACCCTTGTCACAGCATTTTATTGACAGCAACGAGAGCCAATGGCTGCCGCTGCTATCAGTCTGCCCAATGAGGAGGGGGAATGCACTGGATCAGATCGGGCTCAGGTAAGAATAAAGGGGGAGGGGCTCCTGTAGCACCACAGATTTTATACCTTAATTATGGGTGTGACCCCAAAGCTCCAACACACATGCATGTCTATGTGAATATGTACCGACGGTGTCAGTCGCAGTGGTGGGTGGGGCTCACATTTTTTTGGGGGGCGAAAACTGAAAAATTCTGAAAAAAACCATCAATTGCCGCCTCAGTGTGCCCATCAAATGCTGCCAGTGTGCCCCCCGCCCGCCGTCCGTACCTACCCTGTCTCGGTGGCGGTGGGACAGCTCCTCGATGTCTTCTCCCGTCCTCTCTTCCCGCCCTCTGCTATGATTGGACGCCTCATAGGCGTCCAATCACAGCACCTGTCGTTTTCAGCCAATCAGGTGACGGGTAACAGATCCGAGCACCTGATTGGCGGAGAGGTGGTTTAGTGTTTGGACAGTGAATATCCATTCGCCTTTCTAACACAGCTGAGTGACCTCGAACGTCCAGCATGGCGCTCACAGGTCACCTTTTTTGACGTCTATTAGAGCCTATGGCTCCAATCAGGTGCTTAAAAAGAAAAAACCCCGCCGCTGTAATTCGAAAGGGGGCCGGGCGCCTGAATAGGGTGTGGCAGCGGCGGCCATGGATAGATTCATGCAATGCATAAATCTATCCATTGGTCATAGAGGAGGAGGCAGGAGAAAGTGGGCGGCGCCCTTATTGACGTACCGCCACTGGTCAGTCGTTTTTAAAAATTTTTTTTTGAATTTTTTTTTTCAAGCGCCCCAAAGTCCTGTCAGTGGGCTTTGGTAAGATATCGGTCTAAGCCGGGGGAATCTGCGCTGCATAAGATGATTAGGGTGTGCCCAGGCACAACCAGCACACCCTCTGATCTTAATGCATTGAGGTAAAAACCTTGAGGCCGGGTTCACAATATTGCAGATTGGATTGGGTTTCCCCGCATCCAATTGTCAGGAGAGTGTGACCGACTCTCTATGGAGCTCTCTATGGAGGTCTCTATGGAGTTCTCTATGGAGTTCTCTATGGAGTTCTCTATGGTGCTCTCTATGGTGCTCTCTATGGAGTTCTCTATGGAGTTCTCTATGGAGTTCTCTATGGTGCTCTCTATGGTGCTCTCTATGGAGTTCTCTATGAAGTTCTCTATGGAGTTCTCTATGGTGCTCTCTACGGTGCTCTCTATGGAGTTCTCTATGGAGTTCTCTATGGAGTTCTCTATGGAGCTCTCTATGGAGTTCTCTATGGTGCTCTCTATGGAGTTCTCTTTGGAGTTCTCTATGGTGCTCTCTATGGAGTTCTCTATGGTGCTCTCTATGGAGTTCTCTTTGGAGTTCTCTATGGTGCTCTCTATGGAGTTCTCTATGGAGTTCTCTATGGTGCTCTCTATGGAGTTCTCTATGGTGCTCTCTATGGAGTTCTCTTTGGAGTTCTCTATGGTGCTCTCTATGGAGTTCTCTATGGAGTTCTCTATGGTGCTCTCTATGGAGTTCTCTATGGAGTTCTCTATGGAGCTCTCTATGGAGTTCTCTATGGTGCTCTCTATAGAGTTCTCTATGGAGTTCTCTTTATGGAGCTCTGCATGGAGTTCTCTTTATGGAGCTCTCTATGGAGTTCTCTATGGAGTTCTCTATGGAGGTCTCTATGGAGCTCTCTATGGAGTTCTCTATGGAGTTCTCTATGGAGCTCTCTATGGTGCTCTCTATGGTGCTCTCTATGGAGTTCTCTATGGTGCTCTCTATGGTGCTCTCTATAGAGTTCTCTATGGAGTTCTCTATGGAGTTCTCTATGGAGCTCTCTATGGAGTTCTCTATGGTGCTCTCTATGGAGTTCTCTATGGAGTTATCTTTATGGAGCTCTCTATGGAGTTCTCTATGGTGCTCTCTATGGAGTTCTCTATGGAGTTCTCTTTATGGAGCTCTCTATGGAGGTCTCTATGGAGTTCTCTATGGTGCTCTCTATGGAGTTCTCTATGGAGTTCTCTTTATGGAGCTCTCTATGGAGGTCTCTATGGAGCTCTCTATGGAGTTCTCTATGGAGTTCTCTATGGAGTTCTCTATGGAGCTCTCTATGGAGCTCTCTATGGTGCTCTCTATGGTGCTCTCTATGGAGTTCTCTATGGTGCTCTCTATGGAGTTCTCTATGGAGTTCTCTATGGAGTTCTCTTTATGGTGCTCTCTATGGAGTTCTCTATGGATCTCTCTATGGAGTTCTCTATGGTGCTCTCTATGGAGTTCTCTATGGAGTTCTCTATGGAGTTCTCTATGGAGTTCTTTATGGAGTTCTCTATGGTGCTCTCTTGGAGTTTTTTATGGTGCTCTCTATGGTGCTCTCTATGGTGCTCTCTATGGAGCTCTCTATGGTGCTCTCTATGGAGCTATCTATGGAGTTCTCTTTATGGAGCTCTCTATGGTGCTCTCTATGGTGCTCTCTATGGAGTTCTCTATGGTGCTCTCTATGGTGATCTCTATGGAGTTCTCTATGGAGTTCTCTATGGAGTTCTTTATGGAGTTCTCTATGGTGCTCTCTTGGAGTTTTTTATGGTGCTCTCTATGGTGCTCTCTATGGTGCTCTCTATGGAGCTCTCTATGGTGCTCTCTATGGAGCTATCTATGGAGTTCTCTTTATGGAGCTCTCTATGGTGCTCTCTATGGTGCTCTCTATGGAGTTCTCTATGGAGTTCTCTATGGTGCTCTCTATGGTGCTCTCTATGGAGTTCTCTTTATGGAGCTCTCTATGGTGCTCTCTATGGAGTTCTCTGTGGTGCTCTCTATGGTGCTCTCTATGGAGTTCTCTATGGAGCTCTCTATGGTGCTCTCTATGGAGTTCTTTATGGAGTTCTCTATGGAGCTCTCTATGGAGTTCTCTATGGAGCTCTCTATGGAGTTCTCTTTATGGAGCTCTCTATGGAGTTCTCTATGGTGTTCTCTATGGTGCTCTCTATGGAGTTCTCTTTATTGAGCTCTCTATGGTGCTCTCTATGAAGTTCTCTATGGAGTTCTCTATGGAGTTCTCTTTATGGAGTTCTCTATGGAGTTCTCTATGGAGTTCTTTATGGAGTTCTCTATGGTGCTCTCTTGGAGTTTTTTATGGTGCTCTCTATGGTGCTCTCTATGGTGCTCTCTATGGAGCTCTCTATGGTGCTCTCTATGGAGCTATCTATGGAGTTCTCTTTATGGAGCTCTCTATGGTGCTCTCTATGGTGCTCTCTATGGAGTTCTCTATGGTGCTCTCTATGGTGATCTCTATGGAGTTCTCTATGGAGTTCTCTATGGAGTTCTTTATGGAGTTCTCTATGGTGCTCTCTTGGAGTTTTTGATGGTGCTCTCTATGGTGCTCTCTATGGTGCTCTCTATGGAGCTCTCTATGGTGCTCTCTATGGAGCTATCTATGGAGTTCTCTTTATGGAGCTCTCTATGGTGCTCTCTATGGTGCTCTCTATGGAGTTCTCTATGGAGTTCTCTATGGTGCTCTCTATGGTGCTCTCTATGGAGTTCTCTTTATGGAGCTCTCTATGGTGCTCTCTATGGAGTTCTCTGTGGTGCTCTCTATGGTGCTCTCTATGGAGTTCTCTATGGAGCTCTCTATGGTGCTCTCTATGGAGTTCTTTATGGAGTTCTCTATGGAGCTCTCTATGGAGTTCTCTATGGAGCTCTCTATGGAGTTCTCTTTATGGAGCTCTCTATGGAGTTCTCTATGGTGTTCTCTATGGTGCTCTCTATGGAGTTCTCTTTATTGAGCTCTCTATGGTGCTCTCTATGAAGTTCTCTATGGAGTTCTCTATGGAGTTCTCTTTATGGAGTTCTCTATGGAGTTCTCTTTATGGAGCTCTCTATGGAGTTCTCTATGGTGCTCTCTATGGTGCTCTCTATGGAGTTCTCTTTATGGAGCTCTCTATGGAGTTCTCTATGGTGCTCTGTATGGAGTTCTCTATGGTGCTCTCTATGGAGTTCTCTATGGAGTTCTTTATGGAGTTCTCTATGGTGCTCTGTATGGAGTTCTCTATGGTGCTCTCTATGGAGTTCTCTATGGAGTTCTCTATGGAGCTCTGTATGGAGTTCTCTATGGAGCTCTGTATGGAGTTCTCTATGGTGCTCTCTATGGAGTTCTCTATGGAGTTCTTTATGGAGTTCTCTATGGTGCTCTCTTGGAGTTTTTTATGGTGTTCTCTATGGTGCTCTCTATGGAGCTCTCTATGGAGTTCTCTATGGTGCTCTCTATGGAGTTCTCTATGGAGTTCTTTATGGAGTTCTCTATGGTGCTCTCTTGGAGTTTTTTATGGTGCTCTCTATGGTGCTCTCTATGGAGCTCTCTATGGAGCTCTCTATGGAGTTCTCTATGGTGCTCTCTATGGAGTTCTCTGTGGAGCTCTCTATGGAGTTATCTATGGAGCTCTCTATGGAGTTCTCTATGGAGCTCTCTATGGAGTTCTCTATGGAGCTCTCTATGGAGTTCTCTATGGAGTTTTCTATGAAGTTCTCTATGGAGCTCTCTATGGAGTTCTCTCTATGGAGCTCTCTATGGAGCTCTCTATGGAGTTCTCTATGGAGCTCTCTATGGAGTTCTCTATGGAGTTCTCTATGGAGTTCTCTATGGAGTTCTCTATGGAGCTCTGTATGAAGTTCTGTATGGAGCTCTCTATGGAGGTCTCCATGGAGCTCTCTATGGAGTTCTCTATGGAGTTCTCTATGGAGTTCTCTATGGAGTTTTCTATGGAGTTCTCTATGGAGCTCTCTGTGAAGCTCTCTATGAAGTTCTCTATGGAGCTCTCTATGGAGCTCTCTGTGAAGCTCTCTATGAAGTTCTCTATGGAGCTCTCTGTGAAGCTCTCTATGGAGTTCTCTATGGAGTTCTCTATGGAGCTCTCTATGGAGCTCTCTATGGAGTTCTCTATGGAGCTCTCTATGGAGCTCTCTATGGAGTTCTCTATGGAGTTCTCTATGGAGTTCTCTATGGAGTTTTCTATGGAGCTCTCTATGGAGTTTTCTATGAAGTTCTCTATGGAGTGCTCTCTATGGAGTTTTCTATGGAGTTCTCTATGGAGCTCTCTATGGAGTTCTCTATGGAGTTCTCTATGGAGCTCTCTATGGAGCTCTCTATGGAGTTCTCTATGGAGCTCTCTATGGAGCTCTCTATGGAGTTCTCTATGGAGTTCTCTATGGAGTTCTCTATGGAGTTTTCTATGGAGCTCTCTATGGAGTTTTCTATGAAGTTCTCTATGGAGTGCTCTCTATGGAGTTCTCTATGGAGTTCTCTATGGAGTTTTCTATGAAGTTCTCTATGGAGCTCTCTATGGAGTTCTCTATGGAGTTCTCTATGGAGTTCTCTATGGAGTTTTCTATGAAGTTCTCTATGGAGCTCTCTATGGAGCAGATGACACATCTCCAGAGCGGCTCCGGTGTGAATTGCACTGAAGTCCTGTGCGTCTTTTAGTCTGTTTCAGGTCCGAATTTTGGCTAAAATGGGACCTGAACTGGTGAATGGAGACGCACCGGACCCCCACTGGGAGCCACTCCATTCTCCGGGGTGATCCCACCCTGAGGCTTTAGAACCCCTTTAATGCTATTACGATGTATCTCTTTTGTTTCAGTTATATTCTCTGCAGATCACATTGGTTGTATTTATAAAATATTTGTAGAGATGAATCGTAAATTTCATGTACATTCAGTGCAAGTGGGGGAAAAGAAACAAACAGGTAATGTTCTCTCGGGTCGAATGTGTTTTAGTCATGTAGAATAGAATGATTCAGGAAAGTCGGCATTTTGGCCACTGATGGAGTTGATGATCATAGGAAATAAATATTTCTTCTCTATGATCGTCAGCTCCACCCAGTGGCCATAATGCAGTATTTTCTGGATTTATTCTTCTGTATGAATGAAAAACATTCGACCAGAAGAGAAAATAACTAAGTAACCTTCAATGGTGCCAGCATTCACACAGAGGGAACTCCATATCACAGGATGAACAGCTCCAATTCACCCCAATGTATTTATTTCCATGATTTCTTGTATACTACAGAAGTATTTCTGCCTGAATTTCATCTTCCTAGGAAGAATACACGTTTGGTCTGATAGTTGCCCCGCCTTTCTTTATATAATTCATTATCATTGCGCAGTGGGAGGAGTTTGGAAACAAGTTGTGTAATGATTTTTCTTGCAGCGCTTTCCTTGAAGTGAGAATCAGAGAGGGTGATGTCGCTGCTGCCGCCTGCGGGACTCTTGCGCTGCTGATAACCGGACATTCTTATCACTGTGATGTCTGCTGGTTCTGGAATATCCGTTATTCTGATGGAATGTCTTCCTGGATTATTCTAAGACCAGTCTATTCCCATTGTCTTCTATGGACTCTCCCTATTGGTCAGTATGTACCCTACAAAGGCTTCACCCGTCACTATGTTGCAAAATTTTTTTTTTTTTTCTTTTTTGAACGGTTTCTGACAATAAAGTTGTTTTTAACCTGAATGGATTTCTCTCTTCATTTATTGGATGATGCAGCTCTTCTATATTGTGGGTTTCAGCTCTTCTTTCTGTGCTTTTCAGCAGGACATGTCCTATCAGCCAGGCTGTATTGAACTGTGTGACGAACCCTTGTCCTCAACAGGACTATGTCCGCCATAAATGCTTCCTCTGTCCGGTACCACAAGATCCAAGATCTTTTAGCCCAACCAGTCACCAGCCATAACAGTGTAGGGTGAACAACAACATCAAACAGATTTATTATCACACATGTACACAACAGATATCCAACTCGGGACCATCACCCCCCCAGTCCAGTACTGCCCGTTTTAGGTCCCCCCAGAAGTTCACATTGATGTTCAAAGCCCTATAAGAACTCATCCACTTCCCCTGTATTGTCTTGGTAGGGCTTAAAGTCCTTCCTGAAAATTCTTTGGGTCTCCCATACAGCAGGGAGAGACACAGGGGCGGTGGCATGGTTTTTTGCAGTCTCCCATCCCTTTTGTCTTTTTTGTGCCTTTTCAATGGCTGCAAGCTTTCTTTCAGTGGTGGCATCCTTCCCAAGAATGGCCATCTCTTCCTTGTACTAGACAACCCAAGGGCTGGGAGACTCTGCTCTGTCTGCGCTGGGAAGTGCATGACCCTCATCTGTGGTGGACTCCTCCCGCTGGCTGTTTTCCTCCAGTAACTGGACCAGCTGGTCCTTATCCAGTCCCCTGTGGTTGAGACCCAACATTCTGGCTCTTTCTATGAGACTGCTTGCTGTCCAATGGTGATACTCTGGGGCCTCAGTGCTCCTGGTGTGCAGACTTTCATCAGCCATCTTGAGCGCTCTCGTCCCACTGCTGCTAACCAGTTGTGACAAACCCTTGTCCTCAACAGGACTATATCCACCGTAAATGCTTCCTCTGTCCGGTACCCCACAATCCAAGATCTTTTAGCCCATCCAGTCACCAGCCGTAACACAGTGTTGGGTGAACAACAACATCAAACTGATTTATAATCAAACATGTACACAACAGATATCCAACTCGGGACCATCACCCCCCCCCCCTCATAGCCAGGGCAGACAGAGACAATAAAACAATGGAATACAACCACACCCCAAACGATCTCAGCAAAAGAGTCCAACAGCAGGAGACAACACACAATATATACATATGTACAATCTTCCAGTGCGGCTGTAAAGAGAGTCCTTCTAGTACAGATCACAATGGAGTTCTCGGGCACCCCACCCAAAGTGACTCCTGTCACAACCTGTAAGAGAGCCCAATGCTTGACAGAGAGGGCTGCTGTTAGAAATCACGGGGCCCCGTACAGCTACCTGACAAGTCTCCCCCCAAGCCTTGTTTGGAGGGCCTTTGGTGAACTCTCTGGGGGTTAAACAGACCCCTGATGTCTCACATTTGGGACAGAGAAAAGAGAACAGAGATTGCCAAGTCCCTTTCTCTGGACGGTGAATGAAAGCACTCTGAGACTTCCTGTTCATTCACAATTTGAAGCATAGTAAACACAATTTATTACGCTTCCGTGATGAATGGACAACATTGAATGATCGGTGCCAATCCCTCAGTGTGTTCATTTAGGAAAGGGAAGGGGCTGATAAATATGACATATTTACAGAACACGCCCTGCTTTCCATCCTGAAACATCCCGCTGTGTGCCCTCAGCAGCTGCTGGCAGGAGAGGAGGGAAGACAGCAATGCTGTGGGAAAGGGGGCACACAGGAAGGGGAGAGGGGGGGCAAACAGGAAGGGGAGAGGGGGCACACAGGAAGGGGAGAGGGGGCACACAGGAAGGGGAGAGGGGGGCACACAGGGAGGGGAGAGGGGGGGCAAACAGGAAGGGGAGAGGGGGCACACAGGAAGGGGAGAGGGGGCACACAGGAAGGGGAGAGGGGGGCACACAGGAAGGGGAGAGGGGGCACACAGGAAGGGGAGAGGGGGCACAGAGGGGGCACACAGGAAGGGGAGAGGGGGGCACACAGGGAGGGGAGAGGGGGGTACACAGGAAGGGGAGAGGGGGGTACACAGGAAGGGAGAGGGGGCACACAGGAAGGGGAGAGGGGGGCACACAGGGAGGGGAGAGGGGGGTACACAGGAAGGGGAGAGGGGGGCACACAGGGAGGGGAGAGGGGAGTACACAGGAAGGGGAGAGGGGGGCACACAGGGAGGGGAGAGGGGGGTACACAAGAAGGGAGAGGGGGCACACAGGAAGGGGAGAGGGGGGTACACAGGAAGGGGAGAGGGGGGCACACAGGAAGGGGAGAGGGGGCACACAGGAAGGGGAGAGGGGGGTACACAGGAAGGGGAGAGGGGGGGTACACAGGAAGGGGAGAGGGGGGCACACAGGAAGGGGGGCACACAGAAAGGGGAGAGGGGGGGCACACAGAAAGGGGAGAGGGGGGTACACAGGAAGGGGAGAGGGGGGTACACAGGAAGGGGAGAGGGGGGTACACAGGAAGGGGAGAGGGGGGCACACAGGAAGGGGGGCACACAGAAAGGGGAGAGGGGGGGCACACAGAAAGGGGAGAGGGGGTACACAGGAAGGGGAGAGGGGGGCACACAGGAAGGGGAGAGGTGGGCACACAGGAAGGGGAGAGGGGGGCACACAGGAAGGGGAGAGGGGGGGCACACAGGAAGGGGAGAGGGGGGGTACACAGGAAGGGGAGAGGGGGGTACACAGGAAGGGGAGAGGGGGCACACAGGAAGGGGAGAGGGAGGCACACAGGAAGGGGAGAGGGTCGGCACACAGCAAGGGGAGAGGGGGGCACACAGGAAGGGGAGAGGGGGGCACACAGGAAGGGGAGAGGGGGGCACACAGGAAGGGGAGAGGGAGGCACACAGGAAGGGGAGAGGGGGGGTACACAGGAAGGGGAGAGGGGGGCACACAGGAAGGGGAGAGGGAGGCACACAGGAAGGGGAGAGGGGGGCACACAGGAAGGGGAGAGGGAGGCACACAGGAAGGGGAGAGGGAGGCACACAGGAAGGGGAGAGGGTCGGCACACAGCAAGGGGAGAGGGGGGTACACAGGAAGGGGAGAGGGGGGCACACAGGAAGGGGAGAGGGGGGCACACAGGAAGGGGAGAGGGGGGGTACACAGGAAGGGGAGAGGGGGGTACACAGGAAGGGGGGGCACACAGGAAGGGGAGAGGGGGGGTACACAGGAAGGGGAGAGGGGGGTACACAGGAAGGGGAGAGGGGGGCACACAGGAAGGGGAGAGGGAGGCACACAGGAAGGGGAGAGGGGGGGCACACAGGAAGGTGAGAGGGGGGGGTACACAGGAAGGGGAGAGGGGGGCACACAGGAAGGGGAGAGGGAGGCACACAGGAAGGGGAGAGGGGGGGTACACAGGAAGGGGAGAGGGGGGCACACAGGAAGGGGAGAGGGGGGCACACAGGGAGGGGAGAGGGGGGCACACAGGAAGGGGAGAGGGGGGCACACAGGAAGGGGAGAGGGGGGGTACACAGGAAGGGGGAGAGGGGGGCACACAGGAAGGGGAGAGGGGGGGTACACAGGAAGGGGAGAGGGGGGCACACAGGAAGGGGAGAGGGGGGGCACACAGGGAGGGGAGAGGGGGGCACACAGGGAGGGGAGAGGGGGGGCACACAGGAAGGGGAGAGGGGGGGCACACAGGAAGGGGAGAGGGGGGGCACACAGGAAGGGGAGGGGGGGCACACAGGAAGGGGAGAGGGGGGCACACAGGAAGGGGAGAGGGGGGGCACACAGGAAGGGGAGAGGGGGGGCACACAGGAAGGGGAGGGGGGGCACACAGGAAGGGGAGGGGGGGGGCACACAGGAAGGGGAGAGGGGGGCACACAGGAAGGGGAGAGGGGGGTACACAGGAAGGGGAGAGGGGGGCACACAGGAAGGGGAGAGGGGGGGCACACAGGAAGGGGAGGGGGGGCACACAGGAAGGGGAGAGGGGGCACACAGGAAGGGGAGAGGGGGGTACACAGAAAGGGGAGAGGGGGGGCACACAGGAAGGGGAGAGGGGGGCACACAGGAAGGGGAGAGGGGGCACACAGAAAGGGGGAGAGGGGGGGCACACAGGAAGGGGAGAGGGGGCACACAGGAAGAGGAGAGGGGGGTACACAGAAAGGGGAGAGGGGGGCACACAGGAAGGGGAGAGGGGGGCACACAGGTAGGGGAGAGGGGGGGCACACAGGAAGGGGAGGGGGGGCACACAGGAAGGGGAGAGGGGGGCACACAGGAAGGGGAGAGGGGGGTACACAGAAAGGGGAGAGGGGGGGCACACAGGAAGGGGGAGAGGGCGGGTACACAGGAAGGGGAGAGGGGGGCACACATGAAGGGGAGAGGGGGGGCACACAGGAAGGGGAGAGGGGGGGCACACAGGGAGGGGAGAGGGGGCACACAGGAAGGGGAGAGGGGGGCACACAGCAAGGGGAGAGGGGGGGCACACAGGAAGGGGAGAGGGAGGCACACAGAAAGGGGAGAGGGGGGGCACACAGGAAGGGGAGAGGGGGGCACACAGGAAGGGGAGAGGGGGCACACAGGAAGGGGAGAGGGGGGCACACAGGAAGGGGAGAGGGGGGGTACACAGGAAGGGGAGAGGGGGGCACACAGCAAGGGGAGAGGGGGGGCACACAGGGAGGGGAGAGGGGGCACACAGGAAGGGGAGAGGGGGGCACACAGGGAAGGGAGAGGGGGGCACACAGGAAGGGGAGAGGGGGGGCACACAGGAAGGGGAGAGGGGGTCACACAGGAAGGGGGGCACACAGGAAGGGGAGAGGGGGGTACACAGAAAGGGGAGGGGGGGCACACAGGAAGGGGAGAGGGGGCACACAGGAAGGGGAGAGGGGGGTACACAGAAAGGGGAGAGGGGGGCACACAGGAAGGGGAGAGGGGGGCACACAGGAAGGGGAGAGGGGGGCACACAGGAAGGGGAGAGGGGGGTACACAGAAAGGGGAGAGGGGGGCACACAGGAAGGGGAGAGGGAGGGCACACAGGAAGGGGAGAGGGGGCACACAGAAAGGGGAGAGGGGGGGCACACAGGAAGGGGAGAGGGGGCACACAGAAAGGGGAGAGGGGGGCACACAGAAAGGGAGAGGGGGGGCGCACAGGAAGGGGAGGGGGGGCACACAGGAAGGGGAGAGGGGGGCACACAGGAAGGGGAGAGGGGGCGCACAGGAAGGGGAGAGGGGGGTACACAGAAAGGGGAGAGGGGGCACACAGGAAGGGGAGAGGGGGGTACACAGGAAGGGGAGAGGGGGGCACACAGGAAGGGGAGAGGGGGGCACACAGGAAGGGGAGGGGGGCACACAGGAAGGGGAGAGGGGGGCACACAGCAAGGGGAGAGGGGGGGCAAACCAAGCAAGGGGAGAGGGGGGGCACACAGGGAGGGGAGAGGGGGGTACACAGAAAGGGGAGAGGGGGGGCACACAGGAAGGGGAGAGGGGGGTACACAGAAAGGGGAGAGGGGGGCACACAGAAAGGGGAGAGGGGGGTACACAGGAAGGGGAGAGGGGGGCACACAGGAAGGGGAGAGGGGGGGCACACAGGAAGGGGAGAGGAGGGGGTACACAGGAAGGGGAGAGGGGGGCACACAGGAAGGGGAGAGGGGGGTACACAGAAAGGGGAGAGGGGGGGCACACAGGAAGGGGGGCACACAGGAAGGGGAGAGGGGGGTACACAGAAAGGGGAGAGGGGGGCACACAGGAAGGGGAGAGGGGGGCACACAGGAAGGGGAGAGGGGGGCACACAGGAAGGGGAGAGGGGGGTACACAGGAAGGGGAGAGGGGGCACACAGGAAGGGGAGAGGGGGGCACACAGGAAGGGGAGAGGGGGGTACACAGGAAGGGGAGAGGGGGGGCACACAGCAAGGGGAGAGGGGGGCACACAGGAAGGGGAGAGGGGGGCACACAGGGAAGGGAGAGGGGGCACACAGGAAGGGGAGAGGGGGGGCACACAGGAAGGGGAGAGGGGGGCACACAGGAAGGGGGGCACACAGGAAGGGGAGAGGGGGGTACACAGAAAGGGGAGAGGGGGGGCACACAGAAGGGAGAGGGGGGCACACAGGAAGGGGAGAGGGGGGGCACACAGGAAGGGGAGAGGGGGGCACACAGGAAGGGGAGAGGAGGGGGTACACAGGAAGGGGAGAGGGGGTACACAGAAAGGGGAGAGGGGGGGCACACAGGAAGGGGAGAGGGGGCACACAGGAAGGGGAGAGGGGGGTACACAGAAAGGGGAGAGGGGGGCACACAGAAAGGGGAGAGGGGGGTACACAGGAAGGGGAGAGGGGGCACACAGGAAGGGGAGAGGGGGGCACACAGGAAGGGGAGGGGGGGCACACAGGAAGGGGAGAGGGGGGCACACAGGAAGGGAGAGGGGGCACACAGGAAGGGGAGAGGGGGGTACACAGAAAGGGGAGAGGGGGGGCACACAGGAAGGGGGAGAGGGGGGTACACAGAAAGGGGAGAGGGGGGTACACAGGAAGGGGAGAGGGGGCACACAGGAAGGGGAGAGGGGGGCACACAGGAAGGGGAGAGGGGGGGCACACAGGAAGGGGAGGAGGTGGGCACACAGAAAGGGGAGAGGGGGGCACAGAGGAAGGGGAGAGGGGGGCACACAGGAAGGGGAGAGGGGGGGTACACAGGAAGGGGAGAGGGGGGGCACACAGCAAGGGGAGAGGGGGGTACACAGAAAGGGAGAGGGGGGCACACAGGAAGGGGAGAGGGGGGCACACAGGGAAGGGAGAGGGGGGCACACAGGAAGGGAAGAGGGGGGCACACAGGAAGGGGAGAGGGGGGCACACAGGGAAGGGAGAGGGGGGCACACAGGAAGGGGAGAGGGGGGCACACAGGAAGGGAAGAGGGGGGCACACAGGAAGGGGAGAGGGGGGTACACAGAAAGGGGAGGGGGGGGCACAGAGGAAGGGGAGAGGGGGGTACACAGGAAGGGGAGAGGGGGGGTACACAGGAAGGGGAGAGGGTCGGCACACAGCAAGGGGAGAGGGGGGCACACAGGAAGGGGAGAGGGGGGGCACACAGGAAGGGGAGAGGGAGGCACACAGGAAGGGGAGAGGGGGCACACAGGAAGGGGAGAGGGAGGCACACAGGAAGGGGAGAGGGGGCACACAGGAAGGGGAGAGGGGGGGCACACAGGGAGGGGAGAGGGGGGCACACAGGAAGGGGGGCACACAGGAAGGGGAGAGGGGGGTACACAGAAAGGGAGAGGGGGGCACACAGGAAAGGGAGAGGTGGGCACACAGAAAGGGGAGAGGGGGGCACACAGGAAGGGGGCACACAGGAAGGGGAGAGGGGCACACAGGAAGGGGAGAGGGGGCACACAGGAAGGGGGGCACACAGGAAGGGGAGAGGGGGGCACACAGGAAGGGGGGCACACAGACAAAAGGGGGGGTGGGGATGCAGATACCAATCCCTCTGCAGTGCATTGGGAGGAAGAACAAAGGAGGAGAAGCCGCCAGGGCTGCAGTGGGAGCCACAAGAGTTGGCAGTAGAGCCGTACAGCCAGTCCTCCTGCTCTGCAGGTACCCGGGACCCCCTTCTGAACTGATGGGGCCCGGGCCCGGTACAGGAGGGCTGGCTGCACACCTCCCAACTTTTTGAGATGGGAATGAGGGACACCTATCACCAAAAGTATGCAATCATAGAACACACCCCTTGCCACGCCCCCTTAAAGGAGAATTGTACAAAAAAACAAGATTGGTTAAATCCACAAGTACTTTTTTACCACTAATATTCCTTTATATCGGCTTTTGGGATTTACAAATGCAGCAATTTAGAAATCAGATGAAAGGTTTAGCTCTGGGAAACACTTTTTGATAGATAAAAAGTGCATTTTATATACATTTATAGAGATCAGACCAAAATGAGGGACAAATGAGGAGGAATGAGGGCCGGGGGACATTGCTCCAAATCAGGGACAGTCCCTCGAAATTCGGGACAGTTGGGAGCTCTGTGGCTGTACTGCCCTATCAACCGCCCTGTTGGCAGAGCTGGATCCGGACAGCAGCTTTGGTGGTGTAGGGGGATGTTGTTCCTCTAGTTTCCTTTATTATGATATCTGGAGTCCCGGCAGTTAATATCGAATATTATAAGAAAAGATCGACGCTCCAATTCACGATGCGATTTATGACGAAGAACCACTTTGAAAAAGAGTTCTTCTTTAAGCAACTTTCCTGCATGCAGAAATCCTTCACCTATCACCAGCCGTGTCACCTATCACCAGCCGTGTCACCTATCACCAGCCGTGTCACCTATCACCAGCCGTGTCACCTATCACCAGCCGTGTCTCCTATCACCCTCAGTGTCTCCTATCACCAGCCGTGTCTCCTATCACCAGCCGTGTCACCTATCACCCTCAGTGTCTCCTATCACCAGCCGTGTCACCTATCACCAGCCGTGTCACCTATCACCAGCCGTGTCACCTATCACCCTCAGTGTCACCTATCACCAGCCGAGTCACCTATCACCAGCCGTGTCACCTATCACCAGCCGTGTCACCTATCACCCTCAGTGTCACCTATCACCAGCCGTGTCACCTATCACCAGCCGTGTCACCTATCACCCTCAGTGTCACCTATCACCAGCCGTGTCACCTATCACCCTCAGTGTCACCTATCACCAGCCGTGTCACCTATCACCCTCAGTGTCACCTATCACCAGCCGAGTCACCTATCACCAGCCGTGTCACCTATCACCAGCCGTGTCACCTATCACCAGCCATGTCACCTATCACCCTCAGTGTCACCTATCACCAGCTGTGTCACCTATCACCCTCAGTGGTCTCCTATCACCAGCCGTGTCACCTATCACCAGCCGTGTCACCTATCACCCTCAGTGTCACCTATCACCAGCCGTGTCACCTATCACCAGCCATGTCACCTATCACCAGCCGTGTCTCCTATCACCAGCCGTGTCACCTATCACCCTCAGTGTCACCTATCACCAGCCATGTCACCTATCACCAGCCGTGTCTCCTATCACCAGCCGTGTCACCTATCACCCTCAGTGTCACCTATCACCAGCCATGTCACCTATCACCAGCCGTGTCTCCTATCACCAGCCGTGTCACCTATCACCCTCAGTGTCACCTATCACCAGCCATGTCACCTATCACCAGCCGTGTCTCCTATCACCAGCCGTGTCACCTATCACCCTCAGTGTCACCTATCACCAGCCGAGTCACCTATCACCAGCCGTGTCACCTATCACCAGCCGTGTCACCTATCACCCTCAGTGTCACCTATCACCAGCCGTGTCACCTATTACCAGCCGTGTCACCTATCACCAGCCGTGTCTCCTATCACCAGCCGTGTCTCCTATCACCCTCAGTGTCACCTATCACCAGCTGTGTCACCTATCACCAGCCGTGTCTCCTATCACCAGCCGTGTCACCTATCACCCTCAGTGTCACCTATCACCAGCCGTGTCTCCTATCACCCTCAGTGTCACCTATCACCAGCTGTGTCACCTATCACCCTCAGTGTCTCCTATCACCCGCCGTGTCTCCTATCACCAGCCGTGTCACCTATCACCCTCAGTGTCACCTATCACCAGCAGTGTCACCTATCACCAGCCGTGTCACCTATCACCCTCAGTGTCACCTATCACCAGCAGTGTCTCCTATCACCAGCCGTGTCACCTATCACCCTCATTGTCACCTATCACCCACCGTGTCACCTATCACCCGCCGTGTCACCTATCACCAGCCGTGTCACCTATCACCAGCCGTGTCTCCTATCACCTATCACCCTCAGTGTCTCCTATCACCCGCCATGTCACCTTTCACCAGCCGTGTCACCTATCACCAGCCGTGTCTCCTATCACCTATCACCCTCAGTGTCACCTATCACCAGCCGTGTCACCTATCACCCGCCGTGTCTCCTATCACCAGCCGTGTCACCTCTCACCAGCCGTGTCACCTATCACCAGCCGTGTCTCCTATCACCTATCACCCTCAGTGTCTCCTATCACCCGCCATGTCACCTCTCACCAGCCGTGTCACCTATCACCAGCCGTGTCTCCTATCACCTATCACCCTCAGTGTCTCCTATCACCGCCATGTCACCTCTCACCAGCCGTGTCACCTATCACCAGCCGTGTCCCCTATCACCTATCACCCTCAGTGTCTCCTATCACCAGCCGTGTCACCTATCACCCTCAGTGTCACCTATCACCAGCCATGTCACCTATCACCAGCCGTGTCACCTATCACCAGTCGTGTCACCTATCACCCTCAGTGTCACCTATCACCCTCAGTGTCTTCCTATCACCCTCAGTGTCTCCTATCACCAGCCGTGTCACCTTTCACCAGCCGTGTCACCTATCACCCTCAGTGTCTCCTATCACCCTCAGTGTCTCCTATCACCAGCCGTGTCACCTATCACCATCCGTGTCACCTATCACCCTCAGTGTCTCCTATCACCAGCCGTGTCACCTATCACCAGCCGTGTCACCTATCATCCTCAGTGTCACCTATCACCCTCAGTGTCTCCTATCACCCTCAGTGTCTCCTATCACCAGCCGTGTCACCTATCACCATCCGTGTCACCTATCACCCTCAGTGTCTCCTATCACCAGCCGTGTCACCTATCATCCTCAGTGTCACCTATCACCCTCAGTGTCTCCTATCACCCTCAGTGTCTTCTATCACCAGCCGTGTCACCTATCACCAGCCGTGTCACCTATCACCCTCAGTGTCTCCTATCACCAGCCGTGTCACCTATCACCAGCCATGTCACCTATCACCTTCAGTGTCACCTATCACCTGCCGTGTCACCTATCACCACCCATGTCTCCTATCACTAGCCGTGTGACCTATCACCCTCAGTGTCACCTATCACCCTCCAGGTCACCTATCACCAGCCGTGTCACCTATCACCAGCCGTGTCACCTATCACCCTCAGTGTCACCTATCACCAGCCGTGTCACCTATCACCCTCAGTGTCACCCATCACCCTCAGTGTCACCTATCATCAGCCGTGTCACCTATCACCAGCCGTGTCACTATCACCAGCCGTGTCACCTATCACCAGCAGTGTCTCCTATCACCCTCAGTGTCACCTATTACCAGCCGTGTCACCTATCACCAGCCGTGTCACCTATCACCAGCCGTGTCACCTATCACCTGCCATGTCACCTATCACCAGCCGTGTCTCCTATCACCCTCAGTGTCTCCTATCACCAGCCGTGTCACCTATCACCCTCAGTGTCACCTATCACCAGCCATGTCACCTATCACCAGCCGTGTCACCTATCACCAGTCGTGTCACCTATCACCCTCAGTGTCACCTATCACCCTCAGTGTCTCCTATCACCAGCCGTGTCACCTTTCACCAGCCGTGTCACCTATCACCCTCAGTGTCTCCTATCACCCTCAGTGTCTCCTATCACCAGCCGTGTCACCTATCACCCTCAGTGTCTCCTATCACCAGCCGTGTCACCTATCACCAGCCGTGTCACCTATCATCCTCAGTGTCACCTATCACCCTCAGTGTCTCCTATCACCCTCAGTGTCTCCTATCACCAGCAGTGTCTCCTATCACTAGCCGTGTGACCTATCACCCTCAGTGTCACCTATCACCCTCCAGGTCACCTATCACCAGCCGTGTCACCTATCACCAGCCGTGTCACCTATCACCCTCAGTGTCACCTATCACCAGCCGTGTCACCTATCACCCTCATTGTCACCTATCACCCACCGTGTCACCTATCACCCGCCGTGTCACCTATCACCAGCCGTGTCACCTATCACCCTCAGTGTCACCTATCACCAGCCGTGTCATCTATCACCAGCCGTGTCACCTATCACCCGCCGTGTCACCTATCACCCTCCGTGTCTCCTATCACCCGCCGTGTCACCTATCACCAGCCGTGTCACCTATCACCCTCAGTGTCTCCTATCACCAGCTGTGTCACCTATCACCCTCAGTGTCACCTATCACCAGCCGTGTCACCTATCACCCGCCGTGTCTCCTATCACCAGCCGTGTCACCTATCACCAGCCGTGTCACCTCTCACCAGCCGTGTCTCCTATCACCTATCACCCTCAGTGTCTCCTATCACCCGCCATGTCACCTCTCACCAGCCGTGTCACCTATCACCAGTCGTGTCCCTATCACCTATCACCCTCAGTGTCTCCTATCACCAGCCGTGTCACCTATCACCTGCCGTGTCACCTATCACCCGCCGTGTCACCTATCACCAGCCGTGTCACCTATCACCCTCAGTGTCACCTATCACCAGCCATGTCACCTATCACCAGCCGTGTCACCTATCACCCTCAGTGTCACCTATCACCCTCAGTGTCTCCTATCACCCTCAGTGTCTCCTATCACCAGCCGTGTCACCTATCACCAGCCGTGTCACCTATCACCCTCAGTGTCTCCTATCACCAGCCGTGTCACCTATCACCAGCCATGTCACCTATCACCAGCCGTGTCACCTATCACCAGTGTGTCACCTATCACCCTCAGTGTCACCTATCACCCTCGTGTCTCCTATCACCCTCAGTGTCTCCTATCACCAGCCGTGTCACCTTTCACCAGCCGTGTCACCTATCACCCTCAGTGTCTCCTATCACCCTCAGTGTCTCCTATCACCAGCCGTGTCACCTATCACCAGCCGTGTCACCTATCACCAGCCATGTCACCTATCACCCTCCGTGTCACCTATCACCCTCAGTGTCTCCTATCACCAGCCGTGTCACCTATCACCAGCCATGTCACCTATCACCTTCAGTGTCACCTATCACCTGCCGTGTCACCTATCACCACCCGTGTCTCCTATCACTAGCCATGTGACCTATCACCCTCAGTGTCACCTATCACCCTCCAGGTCACCTATCACCAGTCGTGTCACCTATCACCAGCCGTGTCACCTATCACCCTCAGTGTCACCTATCACCAGCTGTGTCACCTATCACCCTCAGTGTCACCATCACCCTCAGTGTCACCTATCATCAGCCGTGTCACCTATCACCAGCCGTGTCACCTATCACCAGCAGTGTCTCCTATCACCCTCAGTGTCACCTATTACCAGCCGTGTCACCTATCACCAGCCGTGTCACCTATCACCAGCCGTGTCACCTATCACCTGCCATGTCACCTATCACCAGCCGTGTCTCCTATCACCTATCACCCTTAGTGTCTCATCAGCAGCCGTGTCACCTATCACCCTCAGTGTCACCTATCACCAGCCATGTCACCTATCACCAGCCGTGTCACCTATCACCAGTCGTGTCACCTATCACCCTCAGTGTCACCTATCACCCTCAGTGTCTCCTATCACCCTCAGTGTCTCCTATCACCAGCCGTGTCACCTTTCACCAGCCGTGTCACCTATCACCCTCAGTGTCTCCTATCACCCTCAGTGTCTCCTAACACCAGCCGTGTCACCTATCACCATCCGTGTCACCTATCACCCTCAGTGTCTCCTATCACCAGCCGTGTCACCTATCAGCAGCCCGTGTCACCTATCATCCTCAGTGTCACCTATCACCCTCAGTGTCTCCTATCACCCTCAGTGTCTCCTATCACCAGCCGTGTCACCTATCACCAGCCGTGTCACCTATCACCCTCAGTGTCTCCTATCACCAGCCGTGTCACCTATCACCAGCCATGTCACCTATCACCTTCAGTGTCACCTATCACCTGCCGTGTCACCTATCACCACCCGTGTCCTCCTATCACTAGCCGTGTGACCTATCACCCTCAGTGTCACCTATCACCCTCCAGGTCACCTATCACCAGCCGTGTCACCTATCACCAGCCGTGTCACCTATCACCCTCAGTGTCACCTATCACCAGCCGTGTCACCTATCACCCTCAGTGTCACCCATCACCCTCAGTGTCACCTATCATCAGCCGTGTCACCTATCACCAGCTGTGTCACCTATCACCAGCAGTGTCTCCTATCACCCTCAGTGTCACCTATTACCAGCCGTGTCACCTATCACCAGCCGTGTCACCTATCACCAGCCGTGTCACCTATCACCTGCCATGTCACCTATCACCAGCCGTGTCTCCTATCACCTATCACCCTCAGTGTCACCTATCACCAGCTGTGTCACCTAACACCAGCCGTGTCACCTATCACCCGCCGTGTCACCTATCACCAGCCGTGTCACCTATCACCAGCCGTGTCACCTATCACCAGCCATGTCACCTATCACCCTCAGTGTCTCCTATCACCAGCCGTGTCACCTATCACCCTCAGTGTCACCTATCACCCTCAGTGTCTCCTATCACCAGCCGTGTCTCCTATCACCAGCCGTGTCACCTATCACCCTCAGTGTCTCCTATCACCAGCCATGTCACCTATCACCCTCAGTGTCTCCTATCACCAGCCGTGTCACCTATCACCAGCCGTGTCACCTATCACCCTCAGTGTCTCCTATCACCAGCCGTGTCACCTATCACCAGCCGTGTCACCTATCACCCTCAGTGTCGCCTATCACCTGCCGTGTCACCTATCACCAGCCGTGTCACCTATCACCCTCAGTGTCTCCTATCACCAGCCGTGTCACCTATCACCAGCCGTGTCACCTATCACCCTCAGTGTCACCTATCACCAGCCGTGTCACCTATCACCAGCCGTGTCACCTATCACCCTCAGTGTCACCTATCACCCTCCGTGTCACCTATCACCAGCCATGTCACCTATCACCCTCAGTGTCACCTATCACCCTCCGTGTCACCTATCACCAGCCGTGTCACCTATCACCAGCCGTGTCACCTATCACCAGCCATGTCACCTATCACCCTCAGTGTCTCCTATCACCCGCCGTGTCTCCTATCACCAGCCGTGTCACCTATCACCCTCAGTGTCACCTATCACCAGCAGTGTCACCTATCACCAGCCGTGTCTCCTATCACCCTCAGTGTCTCCTATCACCAGCCGTGTCACCTATCACCAGCCGTGTCACCTATCACCAGCCATGTCACCTATCACCCTCCGTGTCACCTATCACCCTCAGTGTCTCCTATCACCAGCCGTGTCACCTATCACCAGCCATGTCACCTATCACCTTCAGTGTCACCTATCACCTGCCGTGTCACCTATCACCACCCGTGTCTCCTATCACTAGCCGTGTGACCTATCACCCTCAGTGTCACCTATCACCCTCCAGGTCACCTATCACCCTCAGTGTCACCTATCACCAGCCGTGTCACCTATCACCCTCAGTGTCACCCATCACCCTCAGTGTCACCTATCATCAGCCGTGTCACCTATCACCAGCCGTGTCACCTATCACCAGCAGTGTCTCCTATCACCCTCAGTGTCACCTATTACCAGCCGTGTCACCTATCACCAGCCGTGTCACCTATCACCAGCCATGTCACCTATCACCCTCAGTGTCACCTATCACCCTCATTGTCACCTATCACCCACCGTGTCACCTATCACCAGCCGTGTCACCTATCACCCTCAGTGTCACCTATCACCAGCCGTGTCACCTATCACCTGCCATGTCACCTATCACCAGCCGTGTCTCCTATCACCTATCACCCTTAGTGTCTCCTATCAGCAGCCGTGTCACCTATCACCCTCAGTGTCACCTATCACCAGCCATGTCACCTATCACCAGCCGTGTCACCTATCACCAGTCGTGTCACCTATCACCCTCAGTGTCACCTATCACCCTCAGTGTCTCCTATCACCCTCAGTGTCTCCTATCACCAGCCGTGTCACCTTTCACCAGCCGTGTCACCTATCACCCTCAGTGTCTCCTATCACCCTCAGTGTCTCCTATCACCAGCCGTGTCACCTATCACCATCCGTGTCACCTATCACCCTCAGTGTCTCCTATCACCAGCCGTGTCACCTATCACCAGCCGTGTCACCTATCATCCTCAGTGTCACCTATCACCCTCAGTGTCTCCTATCACCCTCAGTGTCTCCTATCACCAGCCGTGTCACCTATCACCAGCCGTGTCACCTATCACCCTCAGTGTCTCCTATCACCAGCCGTGTCACCTATCACCAGCCATGTCACCTATCACCTTCAGTGTCACCTATCACCTGCCGTGTCACCTATCACCACCCGTGTCTCCTATCACTAGCCGTGTGACCTATCACCCTCAGTGTCACCTATCACCCTCCAGGTCACCTATCACCAGCCGTGTCACCTATCACCAGCCGTGTCACCTATCACCCTCAGTGTCACCTATCACCAGCCGTGTCACCTATCACCCTCAGTGTCACCCATCACCCTCAGTGTCACCTATCATCAGCCGTGTCACCTATCACCAGCCGTGTCACCTATCACCAGCAGTGTCTCCTATCACCCTCAGTGTCACCTATTACCAGCCGTGTCACCTATCACCAGCCGTGTCACCTATCACCAGCCGTGTCACCTATCACCAGCCGTGTCACCTATCACCTGCCATGTCACCTATCACCAGCCGTGTCTCCTATCACCTATCACCCTCAGTGTCTCCTATCACCAGCCGTGTCACCTATCACCCTCAGTGTCACCTATCACCAGCTGTGTCACCTAACACCAGCCGTGTCACCTATCACCCGCCGTGTCACCTATCACCAACCGTGTCACCTATCACCAGCCGTGTCACCTATCACCAGCCGTGTCACCTATCACCCTCAGTGTCTCCTATCACCAGCCGTGTCACCTATCACCCTCAGTGTCACCTATCACCCTCAGTGTCTCCTATCACCAGCCGTGTCTCCTATCACCAGCCGTGTCACCTATCACCCTCAGTGTCACCTATCACCAGCCATGTCACCTATCACCCTCAGTGTCTCCTATCACCAGCCATGTCACCTATCACCCTCAGTGTCTCCTATCACCAGCCGTGTCACCTATCACCAGCCGTGTCACCTATCACCCTCAGTGTCTCCTATCACCAGCCGTGTCACCTATCACCAGCCGTGTCACCTATCACCCTCAGTGTCTCCTATCACCTGCCGTGTCACCTATCACCAGCCGTGTCACCTATCACCCTCAGTGTCTCCTATCACCAGCCGTGTCACCTATCACCAGCCGTGTCACCTATCACCCTCAGTGTCACCTATCACCAGCCATGTCACCTATCACCAGCCGTGTCACCTATCACCCTCAGTGTCACCTATCACCCTCCGTGTCACCTATCACCAGCCGTGTCACCTATCACCCTCAGTGTCACCTATCACCCTCCGTGTCACCTATCACCAGCCGTGTCACCTATCACCAGCCGTGTCACCTATCACCAGCCATGTCACCTATCACCCTCAGTGTCTCCTATCACCAGCCGTGTCACCTATCACCCTCAGTGTCACCTATCACCCTCAGTGTCTCCTATCACCAGCCGTGTCTCCTATCACCAGCCGTGTCACCTATCACCCTCAGTGTCACCTATCACCAGCCATGTCACCTATCACCCTCAGTGTCTCCTATCACCAGCCGTGTCACCTATCACCAGCCGTGTCACCTATCACCCTCAGTGTCTCCTATCACCAGCCGTGTCACCTATCACCAGCCGTGTCACCTATCACCCTCAGTGTCTCCTATCACCAGCCGTGTCACCTATCACCAGCCGTGTCACCTATCACCCTCAGTGTCTCCTATCACCTGCCGTGTCACCTATCACCACACGTGTCTCCTATCACCAGCCGTGTCACCTATCACCAGCCGTGTCACCTATCACCAGCCGTGTCACCTATCACCCTCAGTGTCACCTATCACCCTCTGTGTCACCTATCACCAGCCGTGTCACCTATCACCAGCCGTGTCACCTATCACCCTCAGTGTCACCTATCACCCTCCGTGTCACCTATCACCAGCCGTGTCACCTATCACCAGCCGTGTCACCTATCACCCTCAGTGTCACCTATCACCTTCCGTGTCACCTATCACCAGCCGTGTCACCTATCACCAGCTGTGTCACCTATCACCCTCAGTGTCACCTATCACCAGCCGTGTCACCCATAATCCTCAGTGTCTCCTATCACCAGCCATGTCACCTATCATCCTCAGTGTCACCTATCACCAGCCGTGTCACCTATCACCCTCAGTGTCTCCTATCACCAGCCATGTCACCTATCACCAGCCGTGTCACCTATCACCAGCCGTGTCACCTATCACCCTCAGTGTCACCTATCACCAGCCATGTCACCTATCACCAGCCGTGTCACCTATCACCAGCCATGTCACCTATCACCAGCCGTGTCTCCTATCACCCTCAGTGTCACCTATCACCCTCAGTGTCACCTATCACCAGCCATATCACCTATCACCCTCAGTGTCACCTATCACCAGCCGTGTCACCTATCACCCTCAGTGTCACCTATCACCAGCCGTGTCACCTATCACCAGCCGTGTCACCTATCACCAGCCGTGTCACCTATCACCCTCCGTGTCACCTATCACCCTCCGTGTCACCTATCACCCTCCATGTCACCTATCAGCAGCCTTGTCACCTATCACCAGCCGTGTCACCTATCACCAGCCGTGTCACCTATCACCAGCCATGTCACCTATCACCCTCAGTGTCTCCTATCACCAGCCGTGTCACCTATCACCCTCAGTGTCTCCTATCCCCGCCGTGTCACCTATCACCCTCAGTATCACCTATCACCAGCCGTGTCACCTATCACCAGCCGTGTCACCTATCACCAGCCATGTCACCTATCACCAGCCATGTCACCTATCACCCTCCGTGTCACCTATCACCAGCCGTGTCACCTATCACCCTCCATGTCACCTATCACCAGCCGTGTCACCTATCACCAGCCGTGTCACCTATCACCCTCAGTGTCACCTATCACCAGCCGTGTCACCTATCACCCTCAGTGTCACCTATCACCAGCCGGGTCACCTATCACCCTCCATGTCACCTATCACCAGCCGTGTCACCTATCACCAGCCGTGTCACCTATCACCCTCAGTGTCACCTATCACCAGCCGTGTCACCTATCACCCTCAGTGTCACCTATCACCAGCCGTGTCACCTATCACCAGCCGTGTCACCTATCACCCTCAGTGTCACCTATCACCAGCTGTGTCACCTATCACCCTCCGTGTCACCTATCACCCTCCGTGTCACCTATCACCCTCCATGTCACCTATCAGCAGCCGTGTCACCTATCACCAGCCGTGTCACCTATCACCAGCCATGTCACCTATCACCCTCAGTGTCTCCTATCACCAGCCGTGTCACCTATCACCCGCCGTGTCACCTATCACCAGCCGTGTCACCTATCACCAGCTGTGTCACCTATCACCAGCCGTGTCACCTATCACCCTCAGTGTCACCTATCACCAGCCGTGTCACCTATCACCCTCAGTGTCACCTATCACCAGCCGTGTCACCTATCACCAGCCGTGTCACCTATCACCCTCCGTGTCACCTATCACCCTCCATGTCACCTATCAGCAGCCGTGTCACCTATCACCAGCCGTGTCACCTATCACCAGCCATGTCACCTATCACCCTCAGTGTCTCCTATCACCAGCTGTGTCACCTATCACCAGCCATGTCACCTATCACCCTCAGTGTCACCTATCACCCTCAGTGTCACCTATCACCAGCCGTGTCACCTATCACCAGCCATGTCACCTATCACCCTTAGTGTCTCCTATCACCAGCCGTGTCACCTATCACCAGCCATGTCACCTATCACCAGCCGTGTCTCCTATCACCCTCAGTGTCACCTATCACCCTCAGTGTCACCTATCACCAGCCATATCACCTATCACCCTCAGTGTCACCTATCACCAGCCGTGTCACCTATCACCCTCAGTGTCACCTATCACCAGCCGTGTCACCTATCACCAGCCGTGTCACCTATCACCAGCCGTGTCACCTATCACCCTCCGTGTCACCTATCACCCTCCGTGTCACCTATCACCCTCCATGTCACCTATCAGCAGCCGTGTCACCTATCACCAGCCGTGTCACCTATCACCAGCCGTGTCACCTATCACCAGCCGTGTCACCTATCACCCTCAGTGTCTCCTATCACCAGCCGTGTCACCTATCACCCTCAGTGTCTCCTATCACCAGCCGTGCCACCTATCACCCTCAGTGTCTCCTATCACCAGCCGTGTCACCTATCACCCTCAGTGTCACCTATCACCAGCCGTGTCACCTATCACCAGCCGTGTCACCTATCACCAGCCGTGTCACCTATCACCAGCCATGTCACCTATCACCAGCCATGTCACCTATCACCCTCCGTGTCACCTATCACCAGCCGTGTCACCTATCACCCTCCATGTCACCTATCACCAGCCGTGTCACCTATCACCAGCCGTGTCACCTATCACCCTCAGTGTCACCTATCAGCAGCCGTGTCACCTATCACCCTCAGTGTCACCTATCACCAGCCGTGTCACCTATCACCCTCCATGTCACCTATCACCAGCCGTGTCACCTATCACCAGCCGTGTCACCTATCACCCTCAGTGTCACCTATCACCAGCCGTGTCACCTATCACCCTCAGTGTCACCTATCACCAGCCGTGTCACCTATCACCAGCCGTGTCACCTATCACCCTCAGTGTCACCTATCACCAGCCGTGTCACCTATCACCCTCCGTGTCACCTATCACCCTCCATGTCACCTATCAGCAGCCGTGTCACCTATCACCAGCCGTGTCACCTATCACCCTCAGTGTCACCTATCACCAGCCGTGTCTCCTATCACCCTCCGTGTCACCTATCACCCTCCATGTCACCTATCAGCAGCCGTGTCACCTATCACCAGCCGTGTCACCTATCACCAGCCATGTCACCTATCACCCTCAGTGTCTCCTATCACCAGCCGTGTCACCTATCACCCTCCGTGTCACCTATCACCCTCCATGTCACCTATCAGCAGCCGTGTCACCTATCACCAGCCGTGTCACCTATCACCAGCCATGTCACCTATCACCCTCAGTGTCTCCTATCACCAGCCGTGTCACCTATCACCCTCCGTGTCACCTATCACCCTCCATGTCACCTATCAGCAGCCGTGTCACCTATCACCAGCCGTGTCACCTATCACCAGCCATGTCACCTATCACCCTCAGTGTCTCCTATCACCAGCTGTGTCACCTATCACCAGCCATGTCACCTATCACCCTCAGTGTCACCTATCACCCTCAGTGTCACCTATCACCAGCCGTGTCACCTATCACCAGCCATGTCACCTATCACCCTTAGTGTCTCCTATCACCAGCCGTGTCACCTATCACCAGCCATGTCACCTATCACCAGCCGTGTCTCCTATCACCCTCAGTGTCACCTATCACCCTCAGTGTCACCTATCACCAGCCATATCACCTATCACCCTCAGTGTCACCTATCACCAGCCGTGTCACCTATCACCCTCAGTGTCACCTATCACCAGCCGTGTCACCTATCACCAGCCGTGTCACCTATCACCAGCCGTGTCACCTATCACCCTCCGTGTCACCTATCACCCTCCGTGTCACCTATCAGCAGCCGTGTCACCTATCACCAGCCGTGTCACCTATCACCAGCCGTGTCACCTATCACCAGCCGTGTCACCTATCACCCTCAGTGTCTCCTATCACCAGCCGTGTCACCTATCACCCTCAGTGTCTCCTATCACCAGCCGTGCCACCTATCACCCTCAGTGTCTCCTATCACCAGCCGTGTCACCTATCACCCTCAGTGTCACCTATCACCAGCCGTGTCACCTATCACCAGCCGTGTCACCTATCACCAGCCGTGTCACCTATCACCAGCCATGTCACCTATCACCAGCCATGTCACCTATCACCCTCCGTGTCACCTATCACCAGCCGTGTCACCTATCACCCTCCATGTCACCTATCACCAGCCGTGTCACCTATCACCAGCCGTGTCACCTATCACCCTCAGTGTCACCTATCAGCAGCCGTGTCACCTATCACCCTCAGTGTCACCTATCACCAGCCGTGTCACCTATCACCCTCCATGTCACCTATCACCAGCCGTGTCACCTATCACCAGCCGTGTCACCTATCACCCTCAGTGTCACCTATCACCAGCCGTGTCACCTATCACCCTCAGTGTCACCTATCACCAGCCGTGTCACCTATCACCAGCCGTGTCACCTATCACCCTCAGTGTCACCTATCACCAGCCGTGTCACCTATCACCCTCCGTGTCACCTATCACCCTCCTTGTCACCTATCAGCAGCCGTGTCACCTATCACCAGCCGTGTCACCTATCACCCTCAGTGTCACCTATCACCAGCCGTGTCTCCTATCACCCTCCGTGTCACCTATCACCCTCCATGTCACCTATCAGCAGCCGTGTCACCTATCACCAGCCGTGTCACCTATCACCAGCCATGTCACCTATCACCCTCAGTGTCTCCTATCACCAGCCGTGTCACCTATCACCCGCCGTGTCACCTATCACCAGCCGTGTCACCTATCACCAGCCGTGTCACCTATCACCCGCCGTGTCACCTATCACCAGCCGTGTCTCCTATCACCCTCCGTGTCACCTATCACCCTCCATGTCACCTATCAGCAGCCGTGTCACCTATCACCAGCCGTGTCACCTATCACCAGCCATGTCACCTATCACCCTCAGTGTCTCCTATCACCAGCCGTGTCACCTATCACCCGCCGTGTCACCTATCACCAGCCGTGTCACCTATCACCAGCTGTGTCACCTATCACCAGCTGTGTCACCTATCACCCTCAGTGTCACCTATCACCAGCCGTGTCACCTATCACCCTCAGTGTCACCTATCACCAGCCGTGTCACCTATCACCAGCCGTGTCACCTATCACCAGCCGTGTCACCTATCACCCTCCGTGTCACCTATCACCCTCCGTGTCACCTATCACCCTCCATGTCACCTATCAGCAGCCGTGTCACCTATCACCAGCCGTGTCACCTATCACCCTCAGTGTCACCTATCACCAGCCGTGTCACCTATCACCAGCCATGTCACCTATCACCCTCAGTGTCTCCTATCACCAGCCGTGTCACCTATCACCAGCCGTGTCACCTATCACCCTCAGTGTCACCTATCACCAGCCGTGTCACCTATCACCAGCCATGTCACCTATCACCCTTAGTGTCTCCTATCACCAGCCGTGTCACCTATCACCCTCAGTATCACCTATCACCCTCAGTGTCACCTATCACCAGCCGTGTCACCTATCACCAGCCGTGTCACCTATCACCAGCCTTGTCACCTATCACCAGCCATGTCACCTATCACCCTCAGTGTCTCCTATCACCAGCCGTGTCACCTATCACCCTCAGTGTCTCCTATCACCAGCCGTGTCTCCTATCACCCTCAGTGTCTCCTATCACCAGCCATGTCACCTATCACCAGCCATGTCACCTATCACCCTCCATGTCACCTATCACCAGCCGTGTCTCCTATCACCCTCCGTGTCACCTATCACCCTCCGTGTCACCTCTCACCAGCCGTGTCACCTATCACCCTCAGTGTCACCTATCACCAGCCGTGTCTCCTATCACCCTCCGTGTCACCTATCACCCTCAGTGTCACCTCTCACCAGCCGTGTCACCTATCACCCTCAGTGTCACCTATCACCCTCAGTGTCACCTATCACCCTCAGACACTTTCCTCTTTTTGACCTTTTTTTTCCTCACATGAAAGGAAAACAGCAGAAAAGTCAGTAGATTGGAATTAGTATGAGGAAATCTCAGCAGTGTCAGCGGGATACATATAGAGGAGGTTCTCTTCTTCAGAATATATTATGCCCTTAACCATCATGGCTGCCCTTATCTTACTACGTCACCGCGGAACGACGTCCCCACCTGCGCGCAGGCGCCGTAACTACACAGACCTGCTCTGTCATTGTCCTCCGCGCATGCGCACTCTCTCCTCCCCTCACTTACCATCAGTCCAGTCACCACCGAGTGTGATCAGCGGGAGGGACAGACCGTCACCGGAAGAGGAAACGGGGAGAGAGAGAGCGAGGTGTATCAGTGCGGGAGCCGGAGTCATGGTGGACGTGAAGGAAGCGCTCTTATCGGTGCTGCCGAGTATTCGTCTCCCCCGGGCCGGAGATCGGGTCCACAAAGACGAGTGCGCGCTCTCCTTCCAGACCCCGGTGTGTACCGTATATCGTGTAATAGGGGCGCCCCCCATTCCCTCCCCACACACACAGAGCCAAGGGGACCGTATATCGTGTAATAGGGGCGCCCCCCATTCCCTCCCCACACACACAGAGCCGAGGGGACCGTATATCGTGTAATAGGGGCGCCCCCCCCCCATAGAGAGCCGAGGGGACCGTATATCGTGTAATAGGGGCGCCCCCCATTCCCCCTACACAGAGCCGAGGGGACCGTATATCGTGTAATAGGGGCGCCACCCCCCCATAGAGAGCCAAGGGGGACCGTATAATAGGGGCGCCACCCCCATAGAGAGCCAAGGGGGACCGTATAGTAGGGGCGCCACCCCCCCATAGAGAGCCAAGGGGGACCGTATAATAGGGGCGCCCCCCCATAGAGAGCCAAGGGGGACCGTATATCGTGTAATAGGGGCGCCCCCCATTCCCCCTACACAGAGCAGAGGGGACCGTATATCGTGTAATAGGGGCGCCCCCCATTCCCTCCCCACACACACAGAGCCGAGGGGACCGTATATCGTGTAATAGGGGCGCCCCCCATTCCCCCTACACAGAGCCGAGGGGACCGTATATCGTGTAATAGGGGCGCCACCCCCCATAGAGAGCCAAGGGGACCGTATATCGTGTAATAGGGGCGCCACCCCCCCATAGAGAGCCAAGGGGGACCGTATAATAGGGGCGCCTCCCCCCATAGAGAGCCAAGGGGGACCGTATAATAGGGGCGCGCCCCCCCATAGAGAGCCAAGGGGGACCGTATAATAGGGGCGCCTCCCCCCATAGAGAGCCAAGGGGGACCGTATAATAGGGGCGCCACCCCCCCATAGAGAGCCAAGGGGGACCGTATAATAGGGGCGCCTCCCCCCATAGAGAGCCAAGGGGGACCGTATAATAGGGGCGCCACCCCCCCATAGAGAGCCAAGGGGGACCGTATAATAGGGGCGCCTCCCCCCATAGAGAGCCAAGGGGGACCGTATAATAGGGGCGCCACCCCCCCATAGAGAGCCAAGGGGGACCGTATAATAGGGGCGCCTCCCCCCATAGAGAGCCAAGGGGGACCGTATAATAGGGGCGCCACCCCCATAGAGAGCCAAGGGGGACCGTATAATAGGGGCGCCTCCCCCCATAGAGAGCTAAGGGGGACCGTATAATAGGGGCGCCCCCCATAGAGAGCCGAGGGGGACCGTATAATAGGGGCGCCTCCCCCCATAGAGAGCCAAGGGGGACCGTATAATAGGGGCGCCACCCCCCCATAGAGAGCCAAGGGGGACCGTATAATAGGGGCGCCTCCCCCCATAGAGAGCCAAGGGGGACCGTATAATAGGGGCGCCACCCCCATAGAGAGCCAAGGGGGACCGTATAATAGGGGCGCCTCCCCCCATAGAGAGCTAAGGGGGACCGTATAATAGGGGCGCCACCCCCCCATAGAGAGCCAAGGGGGACCGTATAATAGGGGCGCCACCCCCATAGAGAGCCAAGGGGGACCGTATAATAGGGGCGCCTCCCCCCATAGAGAGCCAAGGGGGACCGTATAATAGGGGCGCCACCCCTCCATAGAGAGCCAAGGGGGACCGTATAATAGGGGCGCCACCCCCCCATAGAGAGCCGAGGGGACCGTATATAGTGTAATAGGGGCGCCCCCCATTCCCCCTACACAGAGCCTAGGGAACCGTATATAGTGTAATAGGGGCGCCACCCCCATAGAGAGCCAAGGGGGACCGTATAATAGGGATGCCACCCCCCCCATAGAGAGCCAAGGGGGACCGTATAATAGGGGCGCCACCCCCCCATAGAGAGCCAAGGGGGACCGTATAATAGGGGCGCGCCCCCCCATAGAGAGCCAAGGGGGACCGTATATAGTGTAATAGAGGCGCCACCCCCATAGAGAGCCGAGGGGGACCCTATATCGTATAGTAGGGGCGCCCCCCATTCCCTATACACAGAGCTGAGGGGACCGTATATAGTATAATAGGGGCGCCACCCCCATAGAGAGCCGAGGGGGACTATAATAGGGGCGCCCCCCCCATAGACAGCCGAGGGGACCGTATAATAGGGGCGCCCCCATTCCCAATACACAGAGCTGAGGGGACCGTATATCGTGTAATAGGGGCGCCCCCCCATAGAGAGCCAAGGGGGACTATAATAGGGGCGCCCCCCCATAGACAGCCGAGGGGACCGTATAATAGGGGCGCCCCCATTCCCAATACACAGAGCTGAGGGGACCGTATATCGTGTAATAGGGGCGCCCCCCCATAGAGAGCCAAGGGGGACTATAATAGGGGCGCCCCCCCCATAGACAGCCGAGGGGACCGTATAATAGGGGCGCCCCCATTCCCAATACACAGAGCTGAGGGGACCGTATATTAGGGGCGCCCCCTTCATAGAGAGCCGAGGGGACCGTATAATAGGGGCGCCCCCCATTCTCAATACACAGAGCCGAGGGGACCGTATATCGTGTAATAGGGGCGCCCTCCATTCCCTATACACAGAGCTGAGGGGACCGTATATAGTGTAATAGGGGCGCCCCCTTCATAGAGAGCCGAGGGGACCGTATATAGTGTAATGGGGCACCACCCCCCATAGAGAGCCGAGGGGGACCGTATAATAGGGGCGCCACCCCTCCATAGAGAGCCAAGGGGGACCGTATAATAGGGGCGCCCCCCATTCCCAATACACAGAGCCGAGGGGACCGTATATCGTGTAATAGGGGCGCCCCCCCCATAGAGAGCCGAGGGGACCGTATATCGTATAATAGGGGCGCCACCCCCCCATAGAGAGCCAAGGGGGACCCTATATATCATATAGTAGGGGCGCCCCCCCATAGAGAGCCAAGGGGGACTGTATAATAGGGGCGACACCCCCCCCATAGAGAGACGAGGGGACCGTATATCGTATAATAGGGGCGCCCCCCATTCCCTATACACAGAGCTGAGGGGACCGTATATAGTGTAGTAGGGGCACCACCCCCCCATAGAGAGCCAAGGGGGACCCTATATATCATATAGTAGGGGCGCCCCCCCATAGAGAGCCAAGGGGGACTGTATAATAGGGGCGACACCCCCCCCATAGAGAGACGAGGGGACCGTATATCGTATAATAGGGGCGCCCCCCATTCCCTATACACAGAGCTGAGGGGACCGTATATAGTGTAGTAGGGGCACCACCCACACATAGAGAGCCTAGGGGGACCGTATATAGTGTAATAGGGATGCCATCCCCCATAGAGAGACGAGGGGACCGTATATCGTATAATAGGGGCGCCCCCCATTCCCTATACACAGAGCTGAGGGGACCGTATATAGTGTAGTAGGGGCACCACCCACACATAGAGAGCCTAGGGGGACCGTATATAGTGTAATAGGGGCACGCCCCCCCATAGAGAGCCATGGGGGACTGTATAATAGGGGCGCCACCCCCCATAGAGAGCCGAGGGGACCGTATATCGTATAATAGGGGCGCCACCCCCCATAGAGAGCCGAGGGGACCGTATATCGTGTAATAGGGGCGCCACCCCCCCATAGAGAGCCGAGGGGGACCGTATAATAGGGGCGCCCCCCATTCCCAATACACAGAGCCGAGGGGACCGTATATATTGTAATGGGGCACCACCCCCCATAGAGAGCCAAGGGGGACCCTATATCGTATAGTAGGGGCGCCCCCCATTCCCTATACACAGAGCTGAGGGGACCGTATATAGTGTAATAGGGGCGCACCCTTCATAGAGAGCTGAGGGGACCGTATATAGTGTAATGGGGCACCACCCCCCATAGAGAGCCGAGGGGGACCGTATAATAGGGGAGCCACCCCCTATAGCGAGCCGAGGGGACCGTATATCGTGTAATGGGGCACCACCCCCCCATAGAGAGCCAAGGGGGACCCTTTATCGTATAGTAGGGGCGCCCCCCATTCCCTATACACAGAGCTGAGGGGACCGTATATAGTATAATAGGGGCGCCACCCCCATAGAGGGCCGAGGGGACCGTATATCGTATAGCAGGGGCGCCCCCTTCATAGAGAGCCAAGGGGGACCGTATAATAGGGGCGCCACCCCCCATAGAGAGCCGAGGGGGACCGTATAATAGGGGCGCCAACCCCCATAGAGAGCCGAGGGGGACCGTATATCGTATAGTAGGGGCGCCCCCTTCATAGAGAGCCGAGGGGGACCGTATATCGTTTAGTAGGGGCGCCCCCTTCATAGAGAGCCGAGGGGGACCGTATATCGTATAGTAGGGGCGCCACCCCCCATAGAGAGCCAAGGGGGACCGTATAATAGGGGCGCCAACCCCCATAGAGAGCCGAGGGGGACCGTATATCGTATAGTAGGGGCGCCCCCTTCATAGAGAGCCGAGGGGGACCGTATATCGTTTAGTAGGGGCGCCCCCTTCATAGAGAGCCGAGGGGGACCGTATATCGTATAGTGGGGGCGCCACCCTCCATAGAGAGCCGAGGGGACCGTATATCGTATAGTAGGGGCGCCCCCCATTCCCTATACACAGAGCCGAGGGGACCGTATAGCGTGTAATAGGAGCGCCACCCCCCATAGAGAGCCGAGGGGGACCGTATATCGTATAGTAGGGGCGCCCCCTTCATAGAGAGCTGAAGGGAACGTATATCGTATAATGGGGGCACCACCCCCCATAGAGAGCCGAGGGGGACCGTATATAGTATAATAGGAGTGCCACCCCCCATAGAGAGCCGAGGGGGACCGTATATCGTATAGTAGGGGCGCCCCCCCCATAAAGATTCGATGGGGTGCGTATATCGTATAGTAGGGGCGCCCCCCCCATAAAGATTCGATGGGGTGCGTATATCGTATAGTAGGGGCGCCCCCACATAGAGAGCCGAGGGGGACTGTATATCGTATAGTAGGGGCGCCCCCTCCCCCCCACACACAGGAGAGGACCGTATATTGTATAGTAGGGGCGCCTCCCCATAAAGAGCCAAGGGGGACCGTATATAGTATAATAGGAGTGCCACCCCCCATAGAGAGCCGAGGGGGACCGTATATCGTATAGTAGGGGCGCCCCCCCCATAAAGATTCGATGGGGTGCGTATATCGTATAGTAGGGGCGCCCCCCCCATAAAGATTCGATGGGGTGCGTATATCGTATAGTAGGGGCGCCCCCACATAGAGAGCCGAGGGGGACTGTATATCGTATAGTAGGGGCGCCCCCTCCCCCCCACACACAGGAGAGGACCGTATATCGTATAATAGGGGCGCGGCCGCTCCCTCTTCCTCCTCATTCATTATTTATTATTGATGATCTTCCTGTGATCGATTATTGATCATCAGATTTATTTTTAATTCTATTTAGTTTGTTGCTAAAATGTTTAAAGGGGTAGAAACATTGTGGGCGTGGCTATGTGCACAGTGGGCGTACCTAAAGAGTCATGTGACCAGGGGGTGGAGCATGGAGGAAGAAATAGGCCCCTCCCCCCATGGGTCATGTCATGCATGTGATAGAAATGTTCTCATCATTATCCCCGGTGATCCGCCATCCGCATTCAGGCGTTTCCTCTTATGGGTGACAACGCTGTGTCCCCGGCTTCCTGATTTGCTCCTGTGTTGTCACCCGGGATTCTGCTGGAGAGTATGAGGCACTGTGATGTCATCACCCCGCCCCCAACCTCCGCAGAGTGTGTCACCCCTCCCCCAGTCTCCGCCTAGTGTGTCACCCCGCCTCCAACGTCCGCCTAGTGTGTCACCCCGCCTCCAACGTCCGCCTAGTGTGTCACCCCGCCTCCAACGTCCGCCTAGTGTGTCACCCCGCCCCCAACCTCCGCCTAGTGTGTCACCCCGCCCCCAACCTCCGCCTAGTGTGTCACCCCGCCCCCAACCTCCGCCTAGTGTGTCACCCCGCCCCCAACCTCCGCCTAGTGTGTCACCCCGCCCCCAACCTCCGCCTAGTGTGTCACCCCGCCCCCAACCTCCGCCTACTGTGTGTCACCCCGCCCCCAACCTCCGCCTAGTGTGTCACCCCGCCCCCAACCTCCGCCTAGTGTGTCACCCCGCCCCCAACCTCCGCCTAGTGTGTGTCACCCCGCCCCCAACCTCCGCCTAGTGTGTCACCCCGCCCCCAACCTCCGCCTAGTGTGTCACCCCGCCCCCAACCTCCGCCTAGTGTGTGTCACCCCGCCCCCAACCTCCGCCTAGTGTGTGTCACCCCGTCCCCAACCTCCGCCTAGTGTGTCACCCCGCCCCCAACCTCCGCCTAGTGTGTGTGTCACCCCGCCCCCAACCTCCGCCTAGTGTGTGTCACCCCGCCCCCAACCTCCGCCTAGTGTGTCACCCCGCCCCCAACCTCGGCCTACTGTGTGTCACCCCGCCCCCAACCTCGGCCTAGTGTGTGTCACCCCGCCCCCAACCTCCGCCTAGTGTGTGTCACCCCGCCCCCAACCTCCGCCTAGTGTGTCAACCCGCCCCCAACCTCCGCCTAGTGTGTCACCCCGCCCCCAACCTCGGCCTACTGTGTGTCACCCCGCCCCCAACCTCGGCCTAGTGTGTGTCACCCCGCCCCCAACCTCCGCCTAGTGTGTGTCACCCCGCCCCCAACCTCCGCCTAGTGTGTGTCACCCCGCCCCCAACCTCCGCCTAGTGTGTCACCCCGCCCCCAACCTCCGCCTAGTGTGTCACCCCGCCCCCAACCTCCGCCTAGTGTGTCACCCCGCCCCCAACCTCCGCCTAGTGTGTCACCCCGCCCCCAACCTCCGCCTAGTGTGTCACCCCGCCCCCAACCTCCGCCTAGTGTGTCACCCCGCCCCCCAACCTCGGCCTAGTGTGTCACCCCGCCCCCAACCTCGGCCTAGTGTGTCACCCTGCCCCCAACCTCGGCCTAGTGTGTCACCCCGCTCCCAACCTCGGCCTAGTGTGTCACCCCGCCCCCAACCTCGGCCTAGTGTGTCACCCCGCCCCCAACCTCGGCCTAGTGTGTCACCCCGCCCCCAACCTCGGCCTAGTGTGTCACCCCGCCCCCAACCTCGGCCTAGTGTGTCACCCCGCCCCCAACCTCGGCCTAGTGTGTCACCCCGCCCCCAACCTCCGCCTAGTGTGTGTGTCACCCCGCCCCCAACCTCCGCCTAGTGTGTGTGTCACCCCGCCCCCAACCTCCGCCTAGTGTGTCACCCCGCCCCCAACCTCCGCCTAGTGTGTCACCCCGCCCCCAACCTCCGCCTAGTGTGTGTGTCACCCCGCCCCCAACCTCCGCCTAGTGTGTGTGTCACCCCGCCCCCAACCTCCGCCTAGTGTGTGTCACCCCGCCCCCAACCTCCGCCTAGTGTGTCACCCCGCCCCCAACCTCCGCCTAGTGTCACCCCGCCTGATGATTGATCACATGACTGAAGTGTAATGAATCCTGCAGAGCGTTGCACCGGGGATCAGGAGGGGCTCCTCTGTTATGGGGGTACGGAGCTGCTGGAGGGGGTGTGGCTGGAATTAGGGGAGGAGGGATCACCCAGGAGGGGCGCATTGCAGTGATTGGAGGGCTGTACAGGTGGGAGTGGCTTGTCTGAGGAATCCCCTGATATGAGGGATGGTGATGACTCTCTTGTCTCGTGTTGTAGGAATCGGATGGCGGTCTTTACATCTGTATGAACACCTTCCTGGGATACGGAAGATCTTATGTAGAACGACACTACAACAAAACCGGCCAGAGGGCCTTCCTACACCTCAAGAGAACCCCCAAACCGGTAAGAGTCCCCCTCCCCCGTCCATCCGTCTATCCATGTCTCCATCCATCCATCCATCCCTCCATGTCTCCATCCATCCATGTCTCCATCCATCCATCCATGTCTCCATCCATCCATGTCTCTGCTTCCATCCATCCATCCATGTCTCCATCCATCCATGTCTCCATCCATCCATGTCTCTATCCATCCATCCATGTCTCCATCCCTCCATGTCTCCATCCATCCATCCATCCCTCCATGTCTCCATCCATCCATGTCTCCATCCATCCCTCCATGTCTCCATCCCTCCATGTCTCCATCCATCCATCCATGTCTCCATCCATCCATGTCTCCATCCATCCATCCATGTCTCCATCCATCCATGTCTCTGCTTCCATCCATCCATCCATGTCTCCATCCATCCATGTCTCCATCCATCCATGTCTCCATCCATCCATGTCTCTATCCATCCATCCATGTCTCCATCCATCCATCCATCCCTCCATGTCTCCATCCCTCCATGTCTCCATCCCTCCATGTCTCCATCCCTCCATGTCTCCATCCCTCCATGTCTCCATCCATCCATGTCTCCATCCATCCCTCCATGTCTCCATCCATCCATGTCTCCATCCATCCATCCATGTCTCCATCCATCCATGTCTCTGCTTCCATCCATCCATGTCTCCATCCATCCATCCATGTCTCCATCCATCCATCCATGTCTCCATCCATCCATCCATGTCACGTCACCATCCATCCATGTCTCCATCCATCCCTGTCTCCATCCATCCATCCATCCATCCATGTCTCCATCCATCCATCCATGTCACGTCACCATCCATCCATGTCTCCATCCATCCATCCATGTCTCCATCCATCCATCCATGTCTACATCCATCCAAGTCTCCATCCATCCATGTCTCCATCCATGTCTCCATCCATCCATCCATGTCTCCATCCGTCCATGTCTCCATCCATCCGTCCATGTCTCTATCCATCCATCCATCCATGTCTCCATCCATCCATCCATCCATCCATCCATGTCTCCATCCATCCATGTCTCCATCCATCCATCCATCCATGTCTCCATCCATCCATGTCTCCATCCATCCATCCATCCATGTCTCCATCCATCCATCCATCCATGTCTATGTCTCCATCCATGTCACCATCCATCCATCCATGTCTCCATCCATCCATGTCTCCATCCATCCATGTCTCTATCCATCCATCCATCCATGTCTCCATCCATGTCACCATCCATCCATCCATCCATCCATCCATCCATCCATGTCTCCATCCATCCATCCATGTCTCCATCCATCCATGTCTCCATCCATCCATCTCTCCATCCATCCATGTCTCCATCCATCCATGTCTCCATCCATCCATGTCTCCATCCATCCATCCATGTCTTCATCCATCCATGTCTTCATCCATCCATCCATCCATGTCTTCATCCATCCATCCATCCATGTCTTCATCCATCCATCCATCCATGTCTCCATTCATCCATCCATCCATGTCTTCATCCATCCATGTCTTCATCCATCCATGTCTTCATCCATCCATCCATCCATGTCTCCATCCATCCATGTCACCATCCATCCATCCATCCATGTCTCCATCCATCCATGTCTCCATCCATCCATCCATGTCTCCATCCATCCATGTCTCCATCCATCCATGTCTCCATCCATCCATGTCTCCATCCATCCATCCATGTCTCCATCCATCCATCCATGTCTCCATCCATCCATCCATGTCACCATCCATCCATCCATGTCACCATCCATCCATCCATGTCACCATCCATCCATCCATGTCACCATCCATCCATGTCACCATCCATCCATCCATGTCACCATCCATCCATCCATGTCACCATCCATCCATCCATGTCTCCATCCATCCATCCATGTCTCCATCCATCCATCCATGTCTCCATCCATCCACCCATTTCTCCATCCATCCACCCATTTCTCCATCCATCCATGTCTCCATCCATGTCTCCATCCATCCGTCCATGTCTCCATCCGTCCATGTCTCCATCCGTCCATGTCTCCATCCGTCCATGTCTCCATCCATCCGTCCATGTCTCTATCCATCCATGTCTCCATCCATGTCTCCATCCATCCATGTCTCCATCCATCCATCCATCCATCCATCCATCCATGTCTCCATCCATCCATGTCTCCATCCATCCATCCATGTCTCCATCCATCCATCCATGTCTCCATCCATCCATCCATGTCTCCATCCATCCATCCATGTCTCCATCCATCCATCCATCCATCCATCCATCCATGTCTCTATCCATCCATCCATCCATGTCTCCATCCATCCATGTCTCCATCCATCCATCCATGTCTTCATCCATCCATCCTTGTCTCCATCCATCCATCCATCCATGTCTTCATCCATCCATCCATGTCTTCATCCATCCATCCATCCATCCATGTCTTCATCCATCCATCCATCCATCCATGTCTTCATCCATCCATCCATCCATGTCTTCATCCATCCATCCATCCATGTCTTCATCCATCCATCCATCCATCCATGTCTCCATCCATCCATGTCACCATCCATCCATGTCTCCATCCATCCATCCATGTCACCATCCATCCATGTCTCCATCCATCCATGTCACCATCCATTAATCCATCCATGTCTACATCCATCCATCCATGTCACCATCCATCCATCCATCCATGTCTATGTCTCCATCCATGTCACCATCCATCCATCCATGTCTCCATCCATCCATGTCTCCATCCCTCCATGTCTCCATCCATCCATGTCTCCATCCATCCCTCCATGTCTCCATCCATCCATGTCTCCATCCATCCATCCATGTCTCCATCCATCCATGTCTCTGCTTCCATCCATCCATGTCTCCATCCATCCATCCATGTCTCCATCCATCCATCCATGTCTCCATCCATCCATCCATGTCACGTCACCATCCATCCATGTCTCCATCCATCCCTGTCTCCATCCATCCATCCATCCATCCATGTCTCCATCCATCCATCCATGTCACGTCACCATCCATCCATGTCTCCATCCATCCATCCATGTCTCCATCCATCCATCCATGTCTACATCCATCCAAGTCTCCATCCATCCATGTCTCCATCCATGTCTCCATCCATCCATCCATGTCTCCATCCGTCCATGTCTCCATCCATCCGTCCATGTCTCTATCCATCCATCCATCCATGTCTCCATCCATCCATCCATCCATCCATGTCTCCATCCATCCATGTCTCCATCCATCCATCCATCCATGTCTCCATCCATCCATGTCTCCATCCATCCATCCATCCATGTCTCCATCCATCCATCCATCCATGTCTATGTCTCCATCCATGTCACCATCCATCCATCCATGTCTCCATCCATCCATGTCTCCATCCATCCATGTCTCTATCCATCCATCCATCCATGTCTCCATCCATGTCACCATCCATCCATCCATCCATCCATCCATCCATGTCTCCATCCATCCATCCATGTCTCCATCCATCCATCCATGTCTCCATCCATCCATCTCTCCATCCATCCATGTCTCCATCCATCCATGTCTCCATCCATCCATGTCTCCATCCATCCATCCATGTCTTCATCCATCCATGTCTTCATCCATCCATCCATCCATGTCTTCATCCATCCATCCATCCATGTCTTCATCCATCCATCCATCCATGTCTCCATTCATCCATCCATCCATGTCTTCATCCATCCATGTCTTCATCCATCCATCCATCCATGTCTCCATCCATCCATGTCACCATCCATCCATCCATCCATGTCTCCATCCATCCATGTCTCCATCCATCCATCCATGTCTCCATCCATCCATGTCTCCATCCATCCATGTCTCCATCCATCCATGTCTCCATCCATCCATCCATGTCTCCATCCATCCATCCATGTCTCCATCCATCCATCCATGTCACCATCCATCCATCCATGTCACCATCCATCCATCCATGTCACCATCCATCCATCCATGTCACCATCCATCCATGTCACCATCCATCCATCCATGTCACCATCCATCCATCCATGTCTCCATCCATCCATCCATGTCTCCATCCATCCATCCATGTCTCCATCCATCCACCCATTTCTCCATCCATCCACCCATTTCTCCATCCATCCATGTCTCCATCCATGTCTCCATCCATCCGTCCATGTCTCCATCCGTCCATGTCTCCATCCGTCCATGTCTCCATCCGTCCATGTCTCCATCCATCCGTCCATGTCTCTATCCATCCATGTCTCCATCCATGTCTCCATCCATCCATGTCTCCATCCATCCATCCATCCATCCATCCATGTCTCCATCCATCCATGTCTCCATCCATCCATCCATGTCTCCATCCATCCATCCATGTCTCCATCCATCCATCCATCCATCCATCCATGTCTCTATCCATCCATCCATCCATGTCTCCATCCATCCATGTCTCCATCCATCCATCCTTGTCTCCATCCATCCATCCATCCATGTCTTCATCCATCCATCCATGTCTTCATCCATCCATCCATCCATCCATGTCTTCATCCATCCATCCATCCATCCATGTCTTCATCCATCCATCCATCCATGTCTTCATCCATCCATCCATCCATGTCTTCATCCATCCATCCATCCATCCATGTCTCCATCCATCCATGTCACCATCCATCCATGTCTCCATCCATCCATCCATGTCACCATCCATCCATGTCTCCATCCATCCATGTCACCATCCATTAATCCATCCATGTCTACATCCATCCATCCATGTCACCATCCATGTCTCCATCCATGTCTCCATCCATCCATCCATGTCTCCATCCATCCATGTCTCCATCCATCCATGTCTTCATCCATCCATGTCTCCATCCATCCATCCATCCATCCATGTCTCCATCCATCCATGTCACCATCCATCCATCCATGTCACCATCCATCCATGTCTCCATCCATCCATGTCACCATCCATTAATCCATCCATGTCTACATCCATCCATCCATGTCACCATCCATCCATGTCTCCATCCATGTCACCATCCATCCTTCCATGTCTCCATCCATCCATCCATCCATGTCTCCATCCATGTCACCATCCATCCTTCCATGTCACAATCCATCCATCCATCCATCCATCTATCCATCCATCCATCCATCTATCCATGTCTCCATCCATCTATCCATGTCTCCATCCATCTATCCATGTCTCCATCCATCCATGTCTCCATCCATCCATCCATCCATGTCTCCATCCATCCATCCATCCATGTCTCCATCCATCCATCCATCCATGTCTCCATCCATCCATCCATCCATGTCTCCATCCATCCATCCATCCATGTCTCCATCCATCCATGTCTCCATCCATCCATCCATGTCACCATCCATCCATCCATCCATGTCACCATCCATCCATCCATCCATGTCACCATCCATCCATCCATGTCTCCATCCATCCATCCATGTCTCCATCCATCCATCCATGTCTCCATCCATCCATCCATGTCTCCATCCATCCATGTCTCCATCCATTAATGTCTCCATCCATCCATCCATCCATGTCTCCATCCATCCATGTCTCCATCCATCCATCCATCCATCCATGTCTCCATCCATCCATGTTTCCATCCATTAATGTCTCCATCCATCCATCCATGTCTCCATCCATCCATGTCACCATCCATCCATCCATGTCTCCATCCATCCATCCATCCATGTCTCCATCCATCCATCCATGTGTCCATCCATGTCTCCATCCATCCATCCATCCATGTCTCCATCCATCCATCCATGTGTCCATCCATGTTTCCATCCATGTCTCCATCCATGTTTCCATCCATGTCTCCATCCATCCATCCATGTCTCCATCCATCCATCCATCCATGTCTCCATCCATCCATGTCTCCATCCATCCATGTCTCCATCCATCCATCCATGTCTCCATCCATCCATCCATCCATGTCTCCATCCATCCATCCATGTGTCCATCCATGTCTCCATCCATGTCTCCATCCATGTCTCCATCCATGTCTCCATCCATGTCTCCATCCATGTCTCCATCCATGTCTCCATCCATGTTTCCATCCATGTCTCCATGTCTCCATCCATCCATCCATCCATGTCTCCATCCATCCATCCATGTCTCCATCCATCCATCCATGTCTCCATCCATCCATGTCTCCATCCATCCATGTCTCCATCCATCCATGTCTCCATCCATCCATGTGTCCATCCATCCATGTCTCCATCCATCCATGTTTCCATCCATCCATGTCTCCATCCATCCATCCATCCATGTCTCCATCCATGTTTCCATCCATGCATGTCTCCATCCATCCAATAAATGTCTCCATCTATCTCCAGTGAAAGCGAGTTTAACAAGACACGTGGCCACTCATTAAAATTAGAAGAAAAGAGGTTTCTTATCGTACATCACGGGACACAGAGCCATAGTAATCACTATGTGGGTTATAGGCCACCTTCAGGTGATGGAAACTGGCACACCCTAAACAGAAAGTCCCCTCCCTATATAACCCCTCCCACTACTGGGAGTACCTCCGTTGTTTCCGCCAGTGTCTTAGGTGTTGGTCACGAGTGAAGATGTGCTGCACTGAGCTCCTCTGGAATATTCCTTGCTGGGGTTGCCATGCAGCCGGATCCATTCAAAGTGTCTTTTTTTGGCCGAATTGAATGGTACCCAGGCCTTGTGGCGGAAGAAACGAGGTTTATCCCGTAACGCTTCTCCTTCTAGACAGCTGGACCCCGGGGTCCGGTGCTTTTGGTTTTTTCAGCCATAAGTTTTTCCTGGCGGGGTGCTATACGGGTCCAGGAGTGTGGAACACCCTATAAAAAGGGGCCCCAGTTTCTGAAGGTTTTTTTAAACAAAGCCAACTGTGAGGTGTGAAGATTGGGTCTGTTGGTTTTACCACAGAAATCCCTGCGGCGGGGGGGCGTGGCTTAGCGCGGCGTTGGCGTGCAGCAGTGTCCAGCACAGGGGTACTTTTAAAAGGCTCTATTTTTTTGCTGACTGCAGCTGTCGGAGAGACACAAAAGCTAAAAAAGGGTCATGTAAGAGGTGACACAGACATTCCTTTGGCACATTTAGACCCCTTTCACCCTGGGGCGGTTTGCAGGCGTTATTGCGCTAAAAATACTGCCTGCAAACCGCCCCAAAACAGCCTCCGCTGTTTGTTCAGTGTGAAAGCCCGAGGGCACCAAAACCAAATGGGTATGTCGGACCCAATCTAGATCTCAAAGATCTAAATCGGTTTCTGAATATCCGCTCTTTTTTTGCATGGAGTTAATCCGATCAGTGGTCTCCGTTCTACAAGGTGGAGAACTTCTGGCATCAATAGACATCAGGGATGCATGCCTCCATGTACCTATATTTCCCGCTCACCAGAAATATCTACGTTTTGAGGTAGAAAATCTTTGTTTTCAGTTTGTAGCTCTACCTTTCGGTCTAGCTACGGCACCTTGAGTATTTACAAAGGTCCTGGCCCTTCCTGTAGCCGGATTAAGGGCCCAAGGTATAACGATTATAGCTTACCTAGACAATATGCTCTTGATAGACCAGTCGGTAGCCCGCTTAGACCAAATTATGATCCACAGTCAACTGTCTGGAATACCTAGGTTGGATTCTCAACCTAGAGAAATCCTCCTTAAAAAAAAAACTACCAAGGAGATTAGAATACCTGAGTCTGATTATTGATACAGCCCAGAAAAGGGTATTCTTGCCCTAGGCGAAGATCAGGGCCATAAAGGAACTGATTCAGGTGGTCAAGGCAAAGAAGAATCCTTCTATTCGACTTTGCATGAGGTTGTTGGGAAAGATGGTGGGTTCATTCGAGGCCGTTCCTTATGCTCAGTCTCATTTGAGGCTGCTACAAAACAGTATATTATCGGCTTGGAACAAGAAGATCCAAGCTCTAGATTTCCCAATGTATCTGTCTTCAGGGTGCGCCGAAGCCTCAGTTGGTGGTTGATAACCAAGAATCTGCAGAAGGGAAATCTTTCCTACAAGTTACCGGGAAGATGGTAACAATGACCTTGCCCATCAACATTCTAGAGATTCGGGCAGCGCACTTGGCCCTGAGGGCCTAGACGTTCAGGTTACGGAAGTGTCCTGTCAGGATCCAATCTGACAATGCCACAGCAGTGGCCTATATCAATCACCAAGGGGGGCACGAGAAGTCGACGACTTTGTGTCAAGAACAGGGGATCCGCTAGCATGCGGAACAGATGCCTTAGTATTCCCGGGGAATCAGTTCTCACTGATTTATGCATTTCCTCCTATTCTGCTGCTCCCAGGAAGGGAAATCTGTGATTCTTGTGGCCCAGAAGATCTTGGTATGCAGAGATCATAAAGATAGCGGTAGGGGACCCTACAACCACGGCAAGACCTTCTCTCACAAGGTCCAGTATTCCATCCTACCTTACAAACGCTAAATGTAACGGTTTGGCTCTTGAGACCCACATTCTGAAGACGCGTGGGCTGTCAGGTCCAGTGGTATTTACCTTGATTTATGCAAGGAAGCCGGCCTCCAGAATCCTAGATTATAGAGTCTGGAAGGAATATGTCTCCTGGTGTGAATCCAGGGGTTGGCACCCCAGGACGTATGTCATAGGTAGAATTCTTGACGTCTGTAGATGAGGTTAGAGATGAAGCTGGCCTTGCATACTACCAAAGGACAGGTTTTGGCCTTGTTGGTATTATTTAAACCAACCACTTCGCATTCTTTGGTTTGTAGCTTATTCAGGGAGTAACGCAGCTTAATCCTCCGGTTAAGTCACCCCTGAACCCTTGGGACTTGAATTTAGTTCTGTCAGCATTACTGAAACAGCCTTTTTGAGCCGATACGATATTTTCCCTTGGTCCTTTTGACAAGGAAACTAATTTTCTGGTAGCCATTTCTTCTGCAAGAAGGGTATCAGAGTTGGCTGCTCTTTCCTGTAAGGAGCCATATTTAATTATTCACAAGGATAAGGTAGTATTGCGTCCTCATCCTATCTTTCTACCGAAGGTCTAGTTTTTATCCAAAGCAGGATATTGTTCTACCTTCATTTTTCCCAGAACCCGGTTCTACGGAAGGGAAATCACTACATTCTCTTGGTGTGGGGAGAGCACTCAAGGTCTACTTGGAGGCGACTGCTCAGATTCGAAAAACTGATGTTTTGTTGGCCTGAAGGTCCTAGAAAAAGGACAGGCAGCATCAAAATCTACTATTTCTAAATGGATTCCGCAAGTAACTGTTCAGGCTTATGGTTTAAAGAGGAGGATTCCACCCTCTCAAATCAAAAGCGCACTCCACTTCCTGGGCGGTGCATCACCAGGCCTCCATGGCTCAGATCTGCAAAGCCTCAACTTGGTCTTCAGTCCATACATTTACCAGATTCTATCAGGTGGAGGTAAAAGGTCATGAGGAGATCTCCTTTGGGTGCAGTATAAGTCCTCTGGTCTCTTGGTGCCCTACTTTTGTTGTGTCCCCTCCCCTCAGGTAGCATTGCTCTGGAACATCCCACACAGTAATTACTATGGCTCTGTGTCCCGTGATGTACGATAAGAAAATAGGATTATTATAACAGCTTACCTGTAAAATCCTTTTCTTTGAAGTACATCACGGGACACAGAGCTCCCTCCCCTCTTTTTGGTATACATGTGTATTACTTTGCTACAAAACTGAGGTACTCCCAGTAGTGGGAGGGGTTATATAGGGAGGTGGGAGGAGATATATAGGGAGGTGGGAGGGGACTTCCTGTTTAGGGTGTGCCAGTGTCCATCACCTGAAGGTGGCCTATAACCCACATAGTGATTACTGTGGCTCTGTGTCCCGTGATGTACTCCAAGAAAAGAATTTTACAGGTAATCCTATTTTAACCTTAAACTACGTAGAGGGTTCTTTACTGTAAGAGCGGCAAGGATGTGGAATTCCCTTCCACAGGCGGTGGTCTCAGCGGGGAGCATTGATAGCTTCAAGAAACTATTAGATAATCACCTGAATGACCGCAATATACAGAGATATATAATGTAATATGACATATAATCACACAACATACAGAGATATATAATGTAATATGACATATAATCACACAACATACAGGGATATATAATGTAATATGACATATAATCACACAACATACAGAGATATATAATGTAATATGACATATAATCACACAACATACAGAGATATATAATGTAATATGACATATAATCACACAACATACAGAGATATACAATGTAATATGACATATAATCACACAACATACAGGGATATATAATGTAATATGACATATAATCACACAACATACAGGGATATATAATGTAATATGACATATAATCACACAACATACAGGGATATGTAATGTAATATGACATATAATCACACAACATACAGAGATATATAATGTAATATGACATATCACACAACATACAGAGATATATAATGTAATATGACATATAATCACACAACATACAGAGATATATAATGTAATATGACATATAATCACACAACATACAGGATATATAATGTAATACTGACATATAATCACACAACATACAGGATATATAATGTAATATGACATATAATCACACAACATACAGAGATATATAATGTAATATGACATATAATCACACAACATACAGAGATATATAATGTAATATGACATATAATCACACAACATACAGAGATATATAATGTAATATGACATATAATCACACAACATACAGGATATATAATGTAATATGACATATAATCACACAACATACAGAGATATATAATGTAATATGACATATAATCACACAACATACAGAGATATATAATGTAATATGACATATAATCACACAACATACAGAGATATATAATGTAATATGACATATAATCACACACATAGGTTGGACTTGTGTCTTTTATCACCTCACCTTCTATGTAACTATGGTAACGTGGTATCGGTGGATCTCCGCTATGTGTGTAAAGAATTAAATGTATACAATTTTGGTGTACTTTCCCTTTAACAATATTTCTTTATTTTAGCAGAAATCTGATGACTCCAACTCCACCACCGGGGATCCCCCCCGCAAGAAACCCACCCGGCTCGCTATCGGTAAGATTTCCTCTCTCTGGTCTCTGCTCTGTATATCTATAACCATATTTTTTTTTTTTATTCTCCGGGGTCTCTGCTTTCAGAAGACAGATCATGTTTGAGAATCTTCAGACCCAAAATACATATTTTTTAAATATGTGAAAAAAATATATAAAATATTACAAAAACAGTCTGGCAGCGAAAGGGTTAACCCTAAAAATATGTGGAAAGAGATTTTATAATGTGTCTAAGAGCCCTTTCACACTGGAGCGGTTTGCAGGCGCTATTGCGCTAATAATAGCGCCTGCAAACCGCCCCGAAAGTGCCGCTGCTTTGTCTCCAAGCCCCAAGGGCTCTCACACTGGAGCGGTGCGCTGGCAGGACGGTAAAAAGAGTCCTGCTAGCAGCATCTTCGGAGCGGTGAAGGAGCGGTGTGTATACGGCCCCTTTACTGCTCCCGCCCATTGAAATCAATGGGACGGCGCAGCTATACCTCTGCAGAGGCGCTTTGCGGTGGTATTTAACCCTTTCTCGGCCTCTAGCGGGGGGTAAAACCGCCCCGCTAGCGGCCGCATACCGACGGTAAAACGCCGCTAATAATAGCGGCATTTTACCGCCGACGCCACCCCAGTGTGCAAGGGCTCTAAGAAGTGTGTTGTGTTTTGTTGTGTTTTATTGTTGTGTTTCTGATCTTTTGCTGGTTATGTGACCCCTCCCCCTTTTCTCGGTGTCTCTGTAGGGGTGGAGGGCGGATTTGACATGAGCGATGAGCAGTATGAATACGATGAAGAGGTGAAGTTGGTCATTCTGCCCGAGTTCCTGGAGATCCAGAGGGATGATCTGTCGGCGGTGCCGGAGATGGTCCGGGATCGGGTGGGTAATGCGAGGTGTGTGTGTGGGCCGGGTGTGGGGGGCGGGGGAGGGGCGTTCCCTATCACATAGTAATATAAGGGATGGGATGAGTGACGTTTGCCTCCTTTATATAAGAGCCCTTGCACACTGGGGCCGTTTGCAGGCGCTATTGCGCTAATAATAGCGCCTGCAAACCGACCCGAAAGTGCCGCTGCTTTCATTCCAGTGTGACCCCCGAGGGCTTGCACACTGGAGCGGTGCGCTGGCAGGACGGTAAAAAAAAGTCCTGCCAGCAGCATCTTCGGAGCGGTGAAGGAGCGGTGTGTATACCGCTCCCTTACCGCTCCTGCCCATTGAAATCAATGGGACGGCGCAGCTATACCGCCGGCAAATCGCCTCTGCAGAGGCGCTTTGCGGTGGTATTTAACCCTTTCTCGGCTGCTAGTGGGGGGTAAAACCGCCCCGCTAGCGGCCGCATACCGACGGCGCTTTACCGCCGACGCCGCCCCCCGCCCCAGTGTGCAAGGGCTCTAAAGGAGAAACCAGCTTGTGTCCAGTAATTAGAGCCCTTTAACACTGGGGCGGGGAGCGGCGTCGGCGGTAAAACGCCGCTATTATTAGCGGCGTTTTACCGTCGGTATGCGGCCGCTAGCGGGGCGGTTTTACCCCCCACTAGCGGCCGAGAAAGGGTTAAATACCACCGCAAAGCGCCTCTGCAGAGGCGCTTTGCCGGCGGTATAGCCGCGCCGTCCCATTGATTTCAATGGGCAGGAGCGGTAAGGGAGCGGTATACACTCCGCTCCTTCACCGCTCCGAAGATGCTGCTGGCAGGACTTTTTTTTACCGTCCTGCCAGCGCACCGCTCCAGTGTGGGAGCCCTCGGGGGTCACACTGGGATGAAAGCAGCGGCACTTTCGGGTCGGTTTGCAGGCGCTATTATTAGCGCAATAGTGCCTGCAAACCGCCCCAGTGTGCAAGGGCTCTTCTATTTGTGATGTTTTCTTTAACCCCTTCAGCCCCAGAAGGATTTACCCCACTTAATGACCAGGACATTTTTTGTGATACGGCACTGCGTTACTATTGTGCGATTTTTCTTTTTTCTTTTTTCTTTTTTTTTTTCGAGACTGCGACATTGTGGCGGACAAATCCAACACTGAGTGACACTTCTTGGGGAACAGTGACACCAATACAGTGATAAGTGCTAAAAAAAAAAAAAAAAAAAAAAAAGCACTGTCACTGTACTAATGTCAGTGGTTCTGTGGGGGGATGGGCTCACTGGGACAACACATAGATCACTGTTCCTGATTACTAGCCTTGTTTACATAAGCAGATCCCCGTTCTGCCTCTGGAGCGATCACGGGTCCCCCGGACTGCCATAAACACCGCCGCACGCATCGCGGTACACACCGCCATAAACACCGCCGCACGCATCGCGGTACACACCGCCGTAAACACCGCCGCACGCATCGCGGTACACACCGCCATAAACACTGCCGCACGCATCGCGGTACACACCGCCGTAAACACCGCCGCACGCATCGCGGTACACACCGCCGCACGCATCGCGGTACACACCGCCGTAAACACCGCCGCACGCATCGCGGTACACACCGCCGTAAACACCGCCGCACGCATCGCGGTACACACCGCCGTAAACACCGCCGCACGCATCGCGGTACACACCGCCATAAACACCGCCGCACGCATCGCGGTACACACCGCCGTAAACACCGCCGCACGCATCGCGGTACACACCGCCGTAAACACCGCCGCACGCATCGCGGTACACACCGCCGTAAACACCGCCGCACGCATCGCGGTACACACCGCCGTAAACACCGCCGCACGCATCGCGGTACACACCGCCATAAACACCGCCGCACGCATCGCGGTACACACCGCCATAAACACCGCCGCACGCATCGCAGTACACACCGCCGTAAACACCGCCGCAACATCGCGGTACACACCGCCGTAAACACCGCCGCACGCATCGCGGTACACGCCGCCCACCCACAGTATCCCATACATGAAATGACGTACAGATACGTGGCTTGGCACAGCCGGACCGCCCTGTTTGTGGTGGGAGGTCTGGAAGACGTCTTTTACCTTCACAATAATTTGGGGGATTTTCACAAGAGAAATGGAGCAGAAAACATTTTGGCCAAAATTTATGAAGAAAAATTATTTGCAAAATTTTATAAAACTTCTTTTTTTTTTTTTTTTTATCAAAATTGTACAAAGTTTTTTGTTTAAGGAAAAAAATCCCCTCCCCCCAGTGGTGATTAAATACCATCAAAAGAAAGTTCTATTTGTGTGATAAAAATGTCATCTGGTGAGTACAATGTTACATGACTGAGTAATTGTCATTCAAAGTGACAGCACTGAGAGCTGAAACTAATGCCTGGGCTGCAGGGGAGGGGGGGGTGCCGAGATGGGGGATAGGAAGGGGGGAGGGAATGCCGGTATTGGGGGATAGGAAGGGGGGAAGGAATGCCGGTATTGGGGGCAGGAAGGGGGGATGGAATGCCCGGTATTGGGGGATAGGAAGGGGGAGGGAATGCCGGTATTGGGGGGCAGGAAGGGGGGAGGGAATGCCCGGTATTGGGGGATAGGAAGGGGGGAGGGAATGCCCGGTATTGGGGGATAGGAAGGGGGGAGGGAATGCCCGGTATTGGGGGGGCAGGAGGGGGGAGGGAATGCCCGGTATTGAGGGATAGGAAGGGGGGAGGGAATGCGGTATTGGGGGATAGGAAGGGGGGAGGGAATGCCCGGTATTGAGGGGGCAGGAGGGGGGAGGGAATGCCCGGTATTGAGGGATAGGAAGGGGGGAGGGAATGCCGGTATTGAGGGGGCAGGAGGGGGGGAGGGAATGCCCGGTATTGGGGGATAGGAAGGGGGGAGGGAATGCCCGGTATTGAGGGATAGGAAGGGGGGAGGGAATGCCGGTATTGGGGGATAGGAAGGGGGAGGGAATGCCCGGTATTGAGGGGGCAGGAGGGGGGAGGGAATGCCCGGTATTGGGGGATAGGAAGGGGGGAGGGAATGCCCGGTATTGAGGGATAGAAGGAAGGGGGGAGGGAATGCCCGGTATTGGGGGATAGGAAGGGGGAAGGGAATGCCCGGTATTGGGGGATAGGAAGGGGGGAGGGAATGCCCGGTATTGGGGGCAGGAAGGGGGAAGGGAATGCCTGGTATTGAGGGATAGGAAGGGGGGAGGAATGCGGTATTGGGGGGCAGGAAGGGGGGAGGGAATGCCCGGTATTGGGGGATAGGAAGGGGAAGGGAATGCCTGGTATTGGGGGATAGGAAGGGGGGAGGGAATGCCCGGTATTGGGGGATAGGAAGGGGGGGGGTGCCCGGTATTGGGGGATAGGAAGGGGGAGGGAATGCCCGGTATTGGGGGATAGGAAGGGGGGAGGGAATGCCCGGTATTGGGGGATAGGAAGGGGGGGGGGATGCCCGGTATTGGGGGATAGGAAGGGGGGAGGGAATGCCCGGTATTGGGGGATAGGAAGGGGGGGGGGGATGCCCGGTATTGGGGGATAGGAAGGGGGGAGGGAATGCCGGTATTGAGGGGGCAGGAGGGGGGAGGGAGTGCCGGTATTGGGGGGCAGGAAGGGGGAGGGAATGCCGGTATTGGGGGCAGGAAGGGGGGAGGGAATGCCGGTATTGGGGGATAGGAAGGGGGAAGGGAATGCCCGGTATTGGGGGATAGGAAGGGGGGAGGGAATGCCCGGTATTGGGGGATAGGAAGGGGGGAGGGAATGCCCGGTATTGGGGGATAGGAAGGGGGGAGGGAATGCCCGGTATTGGGGGGGCAGGAAGGGGGGAGGGAATGCCCGGTATTGAGGGGGCAGAAGGGGGGGGAATGCCCGGTATTGGGGGATAGGAAGGGGGGAGGGAATGCCCGGTATTGGGGGGGCAGGAAGGGGGGAGGGAATGCCCGGTATTGGGGGTAGGAAGGGGGGATGGAATGCCCGGTATTGGGGGGGCAGAAAGGGGGGAGGGAATGCCCGGTATTGGGGGATAGGAAGGGGGAAGGGAATGCCCGGTATTGGGGGATAGGAAGGGGGAAGGGAATGCCGGTATTGGGGATAGGAAGGGGGGAGGGAATGCCCGGTATTGGGGGATAGGAAGGGGGAAGGGAATGCCCGGTATTGGGGGATAGGAAGGGGGAAGGGAATGCCCGGTATTGGGGGATAGGAAGGGGGGAGGGAATGCCCGGTATTGGGGGATAGGAAGGGGGGGAGGGAATGCCGGTATTGGGGGATAGGAAGGGGGAGGGAATGCCCGGTATTGGGGGATAGGAAGGGGGGAGGGAATGCCCGGTATTGGGGGGGCAGGAAGGGGGGAGGGAATGCCCGGTATTGAGGGGGCAGAAGGGGGGGGAATGCCCGGTATTGGGGGATAGGAAGGGGGGATGGAATGCCCGGTATTGGGGGATAGGAAGGGGGGAGGGGAATGCCCGGTATTGGGGGGGCAGGAAGGGGGGAGGGAATGCCGGTATTGAGGGGGCAGAAGGGGGGGGAATGCCCGGTATTGGGATAGGAAGGGGGAGGGAATGCCCGGTATTGGGGGGATAGGAAGGGGGGAGGGAATGCCCGGTATTGGGGGATAGGAAGGGGGAAGGGAATGCCCGGTATTGGGGGATAGGAAGGGGGGAGGGAATGCCCGGTATTGGGGGCAGGAAGGGGGGAAGGGAATGCCTGGTATTGAGGGATAGGAGGGGGAGGGAATGCCGGTATTGGGGGGCAGGAAGGGGGGAGGGAATGCCCGTATTGGGGGATAGGAAGGGGGAAGGGAATGCCTGGTATTGGGGGATAGGAAGGGGGGAGGGAATGCCTGGTATTGGGGATAGGAAGGGGGAGGGAATGCCCGGTATTGGGGGATAGGAAGGGGGGGGGGTGCCCGGTATTGGGGGATAGGAAGGGGGGAGGGAATGCCCCGGTATTGGGGGATAGGAAGGGGGAGGGAATGCCCGGTATTGGGGGATAGGAAGGGGGGGGGGATGCCCGGTATTGGGGGATAGGAAGGGGGGAGGGAATGCCCGGTATTGGGGGATAGGAAGGGGGGGGGGATGCCCGGTATTGGGGGATAGGAAGGGGGGGGGGATGCCCGGTATTGGGGGATAGGAAGGGGGAGGGAATGCCCGGTATTGGGGGATAGGAAGGGGGGAGGGAATGCCCGGTATTGGGGGTAGGAAGGGGGAAGGGAATGCCTGGTATTGGGGGATAGGAAGGGGGGAGGGAGTGCCCGGTATTGGGGGATAGGAAGGGGGGAGGGAATGCCCGGTATTGAGGGGGCAGGAGGGGGGGAGGGAATGCCCGGTATTGGGGGATAGGAAGGGGGGGGGTGCCCGGTATTGGGGGTAGGAAGGGGGGAGGGAATGCCCGGTATTGAGGGGGCAGGAGGGGGGGAGGGAATGCCCGGTATTGGGGGATAGGAAGGGGGGAGGGAATGCCCGGTATTGGGGGATAGGAAGGGGGGGGGGATGCCCGGTATTGGGGGATAGGAAGGGGGGGGGGATGCCCGGTATTGGGGGATAGGAAGGGGGGAGGGAATGCCCGGTATTGGGGATAGGAAGGGGGAGGGAATGCCCGGTATTGGGGGTAGGAAGGGGGAAGGAATGCCTGGTATTGGGGGATAGGAAGGGGGGAGGGAGTGCCCGGTATTGGGGGATAGGAAGGGGGGAGGGAATGCCCGGTATTGAGGGGGCAGGAGGGGGGAGGGAATGCCCGGTATTGGGGGATAGGAAGGGGGGGGGTGCCCGGTATTGGGGGTAGGAAGGGGGGAGGGAATGCCCGGTATTGAGGGGGCAGGAAGGGGAAGGGAATGCCGGTATTGGGGGATAGGAGGGGGGAGGGAATGCCGGTATTGGGGGCTAGGAAGGGGGGAGGGAATGCCCGGTATTGGGGGATAGGAAAGGGGGAGGGAATGCCGGTATTGGGGGATAGGAAGGGGGGAGGGAATGCCCGGTATTGAGGGGGCAGGAGGGGGAGGGAATGCCGGTATTGGGGGATAGGAAGGGGGGAGGGAATGCCCGGTATTGGGGGTAGGAAGGGGGGAGGGAATGCCCGGTATTGAGGGATAGGAAGGGGGGAGGGAATGCCCGGTATTGAGGGGGCAGGAGGGGGGAGGGAATGCCGGTATTGGGGGATAGGAAGGGGGGAGGGAATGCCCGGTATTGGGGGTAGGAAGGGGGGAGGGAATGCCCGGTATTGAGGGATAGGAAGGGGGAAGGGAATGCCCGGTATTGAGGGGGCAGGAGGGGGGGAGGGAATGCCGGTATTGGGGGATAGGAAGGGGGGAGGGAATGCCCGGTATTGGGGGATAGGAAGGGGGAGGGAATGCCCGGTATTGGGGATAGGAAGGGGGGAGGGAATGCCCGGTATTGGGGGGATAGGAAGGGGGGAGGGAATGCCCGGTATTGGGGGTAGGAAGGGGGAGGGAATGCCGGTATTGAGGGATAGGAAGGGGGAGGGAATGCCCGGTATTGGGGGGCAGGAAGGGGGGAGGGAATGCCCGGTATTGGGGGCAGGAAGGGGGGAGGGAATGCCCGGTATTGGGGGGCAGGAAGGGGGGAGGAATGCCCGGTATTGGGGGATAGGAAGGGGGGAGGGAATGCCGGTATTGAGGGATAGGAAGGGGGGAGGGAATGCCCGGTATTGAGGGATAGGAAGGGGGAGGGAATGCCCGGTATTGGGGGGGCAGGAAGGGGGGAGGGAATGCCCGGTATTGGGGGGCAGAAAGGGGGAGGGAATGCCCGGTATTGGGGGATAGGAAGGGGGAGGGAATGCCCGGTATTGGGGGATAGGAAGGGGGGAGGGAATGCCCGGTATTGGGGGATAGGAAGGGGGGAGGGAATGCCCGGTATTGGGGGATAGGAAGGGGGGAGGGAATGCCCGGTATTGGGGGATAGGAAGGGGGGAGGGAATGCCCGGTATTGGGGGATAGGAAGGGGGGAGGGAATGCCCGGTATTGGGGGATAGGAAGGGGGAAGGGAATGCCCGGTATTGGGGGGGGCAGGAAGGGGGGAGGGAATGCCTGGTATTGGGGGTAGGAAGGGGGGAGGGAATGCCCGGTATTGGGGGTAGGAAGGGGGGAGGGAATGCGTTGACGGTATTAGGAAGGGGGGAGGGATGCCCGGTATTGGGGGGGCAGGAAGGGGGGAGGAAATGCCCGGTATTGGGGGATAGGAAGGGGGGAGGGCCGGTATTGAGGGATAGGAAGGGGGAGGGATGCCCGGTATTGGGGGGCAGAAGGGGGGAGGGAATGCCCGGTATTGGGGGATAGGAAGGGGGGAGGGAATGCCGGTATTGAGGGATAGGAAGGGGGGAGGGAATGCCCGGTATTGGGGGATAGGAAGGGGGGAGGGAATGCCCGGTATTGGGGATAGGGAAGGGGGAGGGAATGCCGGTATTGAGGGATAGGAAGGGGGGAGGGAATGCCCGGTATTGGGGGGGCAGGAAGGGGGAGGGAATGCCCGGTATTGGGGGGCAGAAAGGGGGAGGGAATGCCCGGTATTGGGGATAGGAAGGGGGAGGGAATGCCCGGTATTGGGGGATAGGAAGGGGAAGGGAATGCCCGGTATTGGGGGATAGGAAGGGGGGGAGGGAATGCCGGTATTGGGGGTTAGGAAGGGGGGGGGGAATGCCCGGTATTGGGGGATAGGAAGGGGGGAGGGAATGCCGGTATTGGGGGATAGGAAGGGGGGAGGGAATGCCCGGTATTGGGGGATAGGAAGGGGGAAGGGAATGCCCGGTATTGGGGGGGCAGGAAGGGGGGAGGGAATGCCCGGTATTGGGGTAGGAAGGGGGGAGGGAATGCCGGTATTGAGGGATAGGAAGGGGGGAGGGAATGCCGGTATTGGGGGATAGGAAGGGGGGAGGGAATGCCCGGTATTGGGGGATAGGAAGGGGGAAGGGGAATGCCCGGTATTGGGGGGGCAGGAAGGGGGGAGGGAATGCCCGGTATTGGGGGTAGGAAGGGGGAGGGAATGCCGGTATTGGGGGATAGGAAGGGGGGAGGGAATGCCCGGTATTGGGGGATAGGAAGGGGGAAGGGAATGCCCGGTATTGGGGGGGCAGGAAGGGGGGAGGGAATGCCCGGTATTGGGGGTAGGAAGGGGGGAGGGAATGCCGGTATTGGGGGATAGGAAGGGGGGAGGGAATGCCCGGTATTGGGGGATAGGAAGGGGGAAGGGAATGCCCGGTATTGGGGGGGCAGGAAGGGGGGAGGGAATGCCCGGTATTGGGGTAGGAAGGGGGAGGGAATGCCGGTATTGAGGGATAGGAAGGGGGAGGGAATGCCCGGTATTGGGGGGCAGGAAGGGGGGAGGGAATGCCCGGTATTGGGGGGGCAGAAAGGGGAGGGAATGCCCGGTATTGGGGGATAGGAAGGGGGAGGGAATGCCCGGTATTGGGGGCAGGAAGGGGGGAGGGAATGCCGGTATTGAGGGATAGGAAGGGGGGAGGGAATGCCGGTATTGGGGGATAGGAAGGGGAAGGGAATGCCCGGTATTGAGGGGGCAGGAAGGGGGGAGGGAATGCCGGTATTGAGGGATAGGAAGGGGGGAGGGAATGCCGGTATTGGGGGATAGGAAGGGGGAAGGGAATGCCGGTATTGGGGGGGCAGGAAGGGGGGAGGGAATGCCCGGTATTGGGGGATAGGAAGGGGGGAGGGAATGCCCGGTATTGGGGGATAGGAAGGGGGGAGGGAATGCCCGGTATTGGGGGATAGGAAGGGGGAGGGAATGCCCGGTATTGGGGGAAGGAAGGGGGAAGGGAATGCCGGTATTGGGGGATAGGAAGGGGGAGGGAATGCCGGTATTGGGGGATAGGAAGGGGGGAGGGAATGCCCGGTATTGGGGGATAGGAAGGGGGGAGGGAATGCCCGGTATTGGGGGAAGGAAGGGGGAAGGAATGCCCGGTATTGGGGGATAGGAAGGGGGAAGGGAATGCCCGGTATTGGGGTAGGAAGGGGGGAGGGAATGCCCCGTATTGGGGGATAGGAAGGGGGGAGGGAATGCCCGGTATTGGGGGATAGGAAGGGGGGAGGGAATGCCCGGTATTGGGGGAAGGAAGGGGGAAGGGAATGCCGGTATTGGGGGATAGGAAGGGGGAGGGAATGCCGGTATTGGGGGATAGGAAGGGGGGAGGGAATGCCCGGTATTGGGGGATAGGAAGGGGGAAGGGAATGCCCGGTATTGGGGGATAGGAAGGGGGGAGGGAATGCCCGGTATTGGGGGATAGGAAGGGGGGATGGAATGCCCGGTATTGGGGATAGGAAGGGGGGAGGGAATGCCCGGTATTGGGGGATAGGAAGGGGGGAGGGAATGCCCGGTATTGGGGGATAGGAAGGGGAAGGGAATGCCCGGTATTGGGGGGGCAGGAGGGGGGGAGGGAATGCCCGGTATTGGGGGATAGGAAGGGGGGAGGGAATGCCCGGTATTGGGGGATAGGAAGGGGGAGGAATGCCCGGTATTGGGGGATAGGAAGGGGGAAGGGAATGCCCGGTATTGGGGGGGCAGGAGGGGGGGAGGGAATGCCCGGTATTGCGGGATAGGAAGGGGGGAGGGAATGCCCGGTATTGGGGGATAGGAAGGGGGGAGGGAATGCCCGGTATTGGGGGATAGGAAGGGGGAGGGAATGCCCGGTATTGAGGGGGCAGGAGGGGGGGAAGGGAATGCCGGTATTGGGGGATAGGAAGGGGGGAGGGAATGCCGGTATTGGGGGATAGGAAGGGGGGGGAATGCCCGGTATTGGGGGATAGGAAGGGGGAAGGGAATGCCCGGTATTGGGGGATAGGAAGGGGGGAGGGAATGCCCGGTATTGGGGGATAGGAAGGGGGGAGGGAATGCCCGGTATTGGGGGATAGGAAGGGGGAGGGAATGCCCGGTATTGGGGGATAGGAAGGGGGGGGTGCCCGGTATTGAGGATAGGAAGGGGGGAGGAGTGCCCGGTATTGGGGGATAGGAAGGGGGGAGGGAATGCCCGGTATTGGGGGATAGGAAGGGGGGAGGGAATGCCCGGTATTGGGGGATAGGAAGGGGGGAGGGAATGCCCGGTATTGAGGGATAGGAAGGGGGAGGGAATGCCCGGTATTGGGGGATAGGAAGGGGGGAGGGAATGCCCGGTATTGGGGGATAGGAAGGGGGGAGGGAATGCCCGGTATTGGGGGATAGGAAGGGGGTAGGGAATGCCCGGTATTGGGGGATAGGAAGGGGGGAGGGAATGCCGGTATTGAGGGGCAGAAGGGGGAGGGAATGCCGGTATTGGGGGATAGGAAGGGGGGAGGAATGCCCGGTATTGGGGGATAGGAAGGGGGGAGGGAATGCCCGGTATTGGGGGATAGGAAGGGGGGAGGGAATGCCGGTATTGGGGGATAGGAAGGGGGGAGGGAATGCCCGGTATTGGGGGATAGGAAGGGGGGAGGGAATGCCCGGTATTGGGGGATAGGAAGGGGGGGGGAATGCCCGGTATTGGGGGATAGGAAGGGGGATGGAATGCCCGGTATTGGGGGATAGGAAGGGGGGAGGAATGCCCGGTATTGGGGGATAGGAAGGGGGGGGGAATGCCCGGTATTGGGGGATAGGAAGGGGGATGGAATGCCCGGTATTGGGGGATAGGAAGGGGGGAGGGAATGCCGGTATTGGGGGATAGGAAGGGGGGAGGGAATGCCCGGTATTGGGGGATAGGAAGGGGGGATGGAATGCCCGGTATTGGGGGATAGGAAGGGGGGAGGGAATGCCCGGTATTGGGGGATAGGAAGGGGGGGGAATGCCCGGTATTGGGGGATAGGAAGGGGGGAGGAATGCCCGGTATTGGGGGATAGGAAGGGGGAGGGAATGCCCGGTATTGGGGGATAGGAAGGGGGAGGGAATGCCCGGTATTGGGGGATAGGAAGGGGGGAGGGAATGCCCGGTATTGGGGGATAGGAAGGGGGGAGGGAATGCCCGGTATTGGGGGATAGGAAGGGGGGATGGAATGCCCGGTATTGGGGGATAGGAAGGGGGAGGGAATGCCCGGTATTGGGGGATAGGAAGGGGGGGGGAATGCCCGGTATTGGGGGATAGGAAGGGGGGTTGGAATGCCCGGTATTGGGGGATAGGAAGGGGGAGGGAATGCCCGGTATTGGGGGATAGGAAGGGGGGAGGGAATGCCCGGTATTGGGGGATAGGAAGGGGGGGGGAATGCCCGGTATTGGGGGATAGGAAGCCCGGTATTGGGGATAGGAGGGGGGGGGGGAATGCCCGGTATTGGGGGATAGGAGGGGGGGAGGGAATGCCCGGTATTGGGGATAGGAAGGGGGGGGGGAATGCCCGGTATTGGGGGATAGGAAGGGGGGGGGAATGCCCGGTATTGGGGGATAGGAAGGGGGGGGGGAATGCCCGGTATTGGGGGATAGGAAGGGGGGAGGGAATGCCCGGTATTGGGGGATAGGAAGGGGGGATGGAATGCCCGGTATTGGGGGATAGGAGGGGGGAGGGAATGCCCGGTATTGGGGGATAGGAAGGGGGGGGGGAATGCCCGGTATTGGGGGATAGGAAGGGGGGAGGGAATGCCGGTATTGGGGGATAGGAAGGGGGGAGGGAATGCCCGGTATTGGGGGATAGGAAGGGGGGAGGGAATGCCCGGTATTGGGGGATAGGAAGGGGGGAGGGAATGCCCGGTATTGGGGGGCAGGAAGGGGGAGGGAATGCCCGGTATTGAGGGGGCAGAAGGGGGGGGGAATGCCCGGTATTGGGGGATAGGAAGGGGGGAGGGAATGCCCGGTATTGGGGGATAGGGAAGGGGGGAGGGAATGCCCGGTATTGGGGGATAGGAAGGGGGAAGGGAATGCCCGGTATTGGGGGATAGGAAGGGGGAGGGAATGCCCGGTATTGGGGGCAGGAAGGGGGAAGGGAATGCCTGGTATTGAGGGATAGGAAGGGGGAGGGAATGCCGGTATTGGGGGGCAGGAAGGGGGGAGGGAATGCCCGGTATTGGGGGATAGAAGGGGGAAGGGAATGCCTGGTATTGGGGGATAGGAAGGGGGGAGGGAATGCCTGGTATTGGGGATAGGAAGGGGGAGGGAATGCCCGGTATTGGGGGATAGGAAGGGGGGGGTGCCCGGTATTGGGGGATAGGAAGGGGGGAGGGAATGCCCGGTATTGGGGGATAGGAAGGGGGGAGGGAATGCCCGGTATTGGGGATAGGAAGGGGGGGGGATGCCCGGTATTGGGGGATAGGAAGGGGGGAGGGAATGCCCGGTATTGGGGGATAGGAAGGGGGGGGGGATGCCCGGTATTGGGGGATAGGGAAGGGGGGGGGGGATGCCCGGTATTGGGGGATAGGAAGGGGGGAGGGAATGCCCGGTATTGGGGGATAGGAAGGGGGGAGGGAATGCCCGGTATTGGGGGTAGGAAGGGGGAAGGGAATGCCTGGTATTGGGGGATAGGAAGGGGGGAGGGAGTGCCCGGTATTGGGGGATAGGAAGGGGGAGGGATGCCCGGTATTGAGGGGGCAGGAAGGGGGGGAGGGAATGCCCGGTATTGGGGGATAGGAAGGGGGGGGGTGCCGGTATTGGGGTAGGAAGGGGGAGGGAATGCCCGGTATTGAGGGGGCAGGAGGGGGGGAGGGAATGCCCGGTATTGGGGGATAGGAAGGGGGGAGGGAATGCCCGGTATTGGGGGATAGGAAGGGGGGGGGATGCCCGGTATTGGGGGATAGGAAGGGGGGGGGATGCCCGGTATTGGGGGATAGGAAGGGGGGAGGGAATGCCCGGTATTGGGGGATAGGAAGGGGGAGGGAATGCCCGGTATTGGGGGTAGGAAGGGGGAAGGGAATGCCTGGTATTGGGGGATAGGAAGGGGGGAGGGAGTGCCCGGTATTGGGGGATAGGAAGGGGGGAGGGAATGCCCGGTATTGAGGGGGCAGGAGGGGGGAGGGAATGCCCGGTATTGGGGGATAGGAAGGGGGGGGGTGCCCGGTATTGGGGGTAGGAAGGGGGGAGGGAATGCCCGGTATTGAGGGGGCAGGAAGGGGGAAGGGAATGCCGGTATTGGGGGATAGGAGGGGGGGAGGGAATGCCGGTATTGGGGGATAGGAAGGGGGGAGGGAATGCCCGGTATTGGGGGATAGGAAGGGGGAGGGAATGCCGGTATTGGGGGATAGGAAGGGGGAGGGAATGCCCGGTATTGAGGGGGCAGGAGGGGGGGAGGGAATGCCGGTATTGGGGGATAGGAAGGGGGGAGGGAATGCCCGGTATTGGGGGTAGGAAGGGGGGAGGGAATGCCCGGTATTGAGGGATAGGAAGGGGGGAGGGAATGCCCGGTATTGAGGGGCAGGAGGGGGGGAGGGAATGCCGGTATTGGGGGATAGGAAGGGGGGAGGGAATGCCCGGTATTGGGGTAGGAAGGGGGGAGGGAATGCCCGGTATTGAGGGATAGGAAGGGGGAAGGGAATGCCCGGTATTGAGGGGGCAGGAGGGGGGGAGGGAATGCCGGTATTGGGGGATAGGAAGGGGGGAGGGAATGCCCGGTATTGGGGGATAGGAAGGGGGGAGGGAATGCCCGGTATTGGGGGATAGGAAGGGGGGAGGAATGCCCGGTATTGGGGGTAGGAAGGGGGGAGGGAATGCCCGGTATTGGGGGTAGGAAGGGGGGAGGGAATGCCGGTATTGAGGGATAGGAAGGGGGGAGGGAATGCCCGGTATTGGGGGCAGGAAGGGGGAGGGATGCCCGGTATTGGGGGGCAGGAAGGGGGGAGGGAATGCCCGTATGGGGGGCAGGAAGGGGGGAGGGAATGCCCGGTATTGGGGGATAGGAAGGGGGGAGGGAATGCCGGTATTGAGGGATAGGAAGGGGGAGGGAATGCCCGGTATTGAGGGATAGGAAGGGGGGAGGGAATGCCCGGTATTGGGGGGGCAGGAAGGGGGAGGGAATGCCCGGTATTGGGGGGGCAGAAAGGGGAGGGAATGCCCGGTATTGGGGGATAGGAAGGGGGGAGGGAATGCCCGGTATTGGGGGATAGGAAGGGGGAGGGAATGCCCGGTATTGGGGGATAGGAAGGGGGGAGGGAATGCCCGGTATTGGGGGATAGGAAGGGGGGAGGGAATGCCCGGTATTGGGGGATAGGAAGGGGGGGGAATGCCCGGTATTGGGGGATAGGAAGGGGGGAGGGAATGCCCGGTATTGGGGGATAGGAAGGGGGAGGGAATGCCCGGTATTGGGGGGGCAGGAAGGGGGAGGGAATGCCTGGTATTGGGGGTAGGAAGGGGGGAGGGAATGCCCGGTATTGGGGGTAGGAAGGGGGGAGGGAATGCCGGTATTGAGGGATAGGAAGGGGGGAGGGAATGCCCGGTATTGGGGGGCAGGAAGGGGGGAGGGAATGCCCGGTATTGGGGGATAGGAAGGGGGAGGGAATGCCGGTATTGAGGGATAGGAAGGGGGGAGGGAATGCCCGGTATTGGGGGGCAGGAAGGGGGGAGGGAATGCCCGGTATTGGGGGATAGGAAGGGGGGAGGGAATGCCGGTATTGAGGGATAGGAAGGGGGGAGGGAATGCCCGGTATTGGGGGATAGGAAGGGGGAGGGAATGCCCGGTATTGGGGGATAGGAAGGGGGAGGGAATGCCGGTATTGAGGGATAGGAAGGGGGGAGGGAATGCCCGGTATTGGGGGGGCAGGAAGGGGGGAGGGAATGCCCGGTATTGGGGGGGGCAGAAAGGGGGGAGGGAATGCCCGGTATGGGGATAGGAAGGGGGGAGGGAATGCCCGGTATTGGGGGATAGGAAGGGGGAAGGGAATGCCCGGTATTGGGGGATAGGAAGGGGGGAGGGAATGCCGGTATTGGGGGTTAGGAAGGGGGGAGGGAATGCCCGGTATTGGGGGATAGGAAGGGGGAAGGGAATGCCCGGTATTGGGGGGGCAGGAAGGGGGGAGGGAATGCCCGGTATTGGGGGTAGGAAGGGGGGAGGGAATGCCGGTATTGGAGGATAGGAAGGGGGAGGGAATGCCCGGTATTGGGGGGCAGGAAGGGGGAGGGAATGCCCGGTATTGGGGGGCAGAAAGGGGGAGGGAATGCCCGGTATTGGGGGATAGGAAGGGGGGAGGGAATGCCCGGTATTGGGGGGCAGGAAGGGGGGAGGGAATGCCGGTATTGAGGGATAGGAAGGGGGGAGGGAATGCCGGTATTGGGGGATAGGAAGGGGAAGGGAATGCCCGGTATTGAGGGGGCAGGAAGGGGGGAGGGAATGCCGGTATTGAGGGATAGGAAGGGGGGAGGGAATGCCGGTATTGGGGGATAGGAAGGGGGAAGGGAATGCCCGGTATTGGGGGGCAGGAAGGGGGGAGGGAATGCCCGGTATTGGGGGGATAGGAAGGGGGGAGGGAATGCCCGGTATTGGGGGATAGGAAGGGGGGAGGGAATGCCCGGTATTGGGGGATAGGAAGGGGGGAGGGAATGCCCGGTATTGGGGGAAGGAAGGGGGAAGGGAATGCCGGTATTGGGGGATAGGAAGGGGGGAGGGAATGCCGGTATTGGGGGATAGGAAGGGGGGAGGGAATGCCCGGTATTGGGGGATAGGAAGGGGGGAGGGAATGCCCGGTATTGGGGAAGGAAGGGGGAGGGAATGCCCGGTATTGGGGGATAGGAAGGGGGAAGGGAATGCCCGGTATTGGGGATAGGAAGGGGGGAGGGATGCCCGGTATTGGGGGATAGGAAGGGGGGAGGGAATGCCCGGTATTGGGGGATAGGAAGGGGGGAGGGAATGCCCGGTATTGGGGGAAGGAAGGGGGAAGGGAATGCCGGTATTGGGGGATAGGAAGGGGGGAGGGAATGCCGGTATTGGGGGATAGGAAGGGGGAGGGAATGCCCGGTATTGGGGGATAGGAAGGGGGAAGGGAATGCCCGGTATTGGGGGATAGAAGGGGGGAGGGAATGCCCGGTATTGGGGGATAGGAAGGGGGGATGGAATGCCCGGTATTGGGGGATAGGAAGGGGGAGGGAATGCCCGGTATTGGGGGATAGGAAGGGGGGAGGGAATGCCCGGTATTGGGGGATAGGAAGGGGGAAGGGAATGCCCGGTATTGGGGGGCAGGAGGGGGGGAGGGAATGCCCGGTATTGGGGGATAGGAAGGGGGAGGGAATGCCCGGTATTGGGGATAGGAAGGGGGAGGGAATGCCCGGTATTGGGGGATAGGAAGGGGGAAGGGAATGCCCGGTATTGGGGGGCAGGAGGGGGGGAGGGAATGCCCGGTATTGCGGGATAGGAAGGGGGGAGGGAATGCCCGGTATTGGGGGATAGGAAGGGGGGAGGGAATGCCCGGTATTGGGGGATAGGAAGGGGGGAGGGAATGCCCGGTATTGAGGGGGCAGGAGGGGGGAAGGGAATGCCGGTATTGGGGG